>JARFIW010000043.1:0-98697 GCA_036346225.1 Platerodrilus igneus | reverse complement strand
TCATAGACGACCTTGAGATACTATTCGGTTCTCAACTCAGAAAGTAGAGGCGCTTAGTTCAATCATGTGATCGCATTTGACATCATAGACAACTAATTTTGACATGATCCTGTGTTCTTATAATAATTTTTCTTGTAGATAAATTTAATTTTATTGGTAGAATAAGTGACAAGTGACCTTACATTAGTTATTAGATAGTTAGTGCAGTTTAACTTAAAACACAATTCGGTAGTGTTTTTGTTAGTAATAACGCTAGTGGTAGTGATATCCCACGCGCAGGATACGTCACTGTAGTGACGCGCTCGTGTTACGACTCGCCGGTAGACAGGTGTAGTAGAGTTCCGTCGTGACCGTGATATACAACAGACGTGCACGCGCTCTGACGCGATGTATAATGTTTTACATTAATAACCATTGTACATGTATAATATTTAAGTTGTACGTTATGTTGAATTATTCCTGTGTTAACTTGAGTTCTGTTTCTTATTAAATCGCTTTATATAAATGCATTTTGCTTACTTTCTTAGCGTGTTGAAATGCTCTGTTCAATCACATCCAACAGGTTATGGGCACAGAACAACTCAAACGAGAATAACAAATAGCAGGTGCAGTAACAAGCGATAAGAAACAAAATCGACAGGTGTGCGTGTCGGCGTTTTTCTTTAGTAGTAGTGTCGGCTACGGTTTTTTCCTGTATTAACGTGTTGAGATTGTATATTGTTTTTTCAAGATGAATTGTGCGAATGTTTCGCGACTTGAAATGTTAAATAAAGAAAATTTCGATACTTGGAAAATACAGATGGAGGCACTATTAATAAAGCAAGATGCTTGGGGTTACGCGAACGGAACCTGGGGTAAACCAGATTTGAAGGATGATGACCCACATTCTAAGAGGAAATTGAAAAATGGCTTAAAGGCGATAGTAAAGCCAAATCAGAAATAATTCTTTCAATTAGTCCTTCCGAATTAAAACAAATTAAAGGCTGTATTACTTCAAGGGATGTTTGGTTAAAACTGGAAAATACGTATCAATCTAAGGGACCGGCTAGAAAAGCAAATTTATTAAAGCAACTAACTTTACAACGTATGGACGAAGGTTCTGATATACGTGAACATATAAACAAGTTTTTTGATGCTGTCGATAAATTAGCCGAAATGGACCTTGAAATAAATCCAGATTTACTCGCAATTATGTTATTATATAGCTTACCGCCGAGCTTTGAAAATTTTCGGTGTGCTATAGAATCAAGAGACGAATTGCCATCCCCAGAAACGCTACGAATTAAAATAGTAGAAGAGAGCGACGCTAGAAAAAGCGACGAACGAAATACTTCTCAGAATGCTTTGTTTGTAAACAAAAAACCGGGTCAGTGGCGGCGTAAAAACAAGAAACCCGCGAATAATAATAAATTTACCGAAAGTGTACAGGCGAATAAAAGCAGAAATGTGAATCAATATTTTAAATTTCGCTGTCATAAATGCAGAAAAATCGGTCATAAAGCCTCAGAGTGCTTCAGCTAGTTGTTCCCAAAGTGCTAGTGAAAATGTGAGTTTTGTTACTTCGCAAGTGTGTCAAATTGGTTTTCAAAATCAAGATACCAGATGGTGCTTAGATAGTGGAGCTTCTTCACATTTGTGTAGGAATGTTGAAAGTTTTCAAAAACTCGAAGAATGCATGCATGGTAGCTTGAATTTGGCCAACAACAGTTCAGCAGATGTCGTAGCTAAAGGTATTGTAACATTTAGCACGGATATACGAGGTGAGTCCAAAAATATTATTTTAAACGATACTCTTCATGTACCAGATTTGCGTACAAATCTATTGTCAGTTAGTAAAATTACTAAAAATGGTTTTAGAGTCTTATTTAAAAAGGACTGTGCGTTAGTTCTCAGCAGAGATGGGACTGTTAAATTAATTGCAGATCGCATCGGTGATCTTTATTACGCGCGCGAAAGTCAGAACATTTCGAACGTAGCAATAAATAACGGACCGGTACATATTTCTCAGAAACTTTTACTTTGGCACAAACGTTTAGGACACTTGAATTTTAAGGATCTAATCGATTCTATACGTAAAGGTGTTATAACGGGTATTGATCTTAAACTTGATCTAAAAAATATCGACCTTAATTGTGATATATGTGCAAAATGTAAAATGTCGAGAATGCCGTTCCCAAATAAATCGAACAGGGAATCGAATTTATTAGACATTATTCACACGGACGTTTGTGGTCCTATGCGTGTTCTATCGAACGGAAAGGCAAAATATTTTGTTGAATTCATAGACGATCACTCGCGTTGGTGCGAAGTACGATTTATTAGTCATAAATCGGAAGTTACAAAAATTACGGTGGAATATTTAAACTTAGTTGAAAATCAGAAAGGTAAACGCGTCAAATGCTTTCAATCAGATAATGGCACGGAATATACAAATTCGAACTTTGATACTTTATTAAAGGAACGCGGAATTACTAGGCGTTTAACGGCACCGTACAATCCGGAACAGAACGGGGTAGCCGAGAGGAAAAATCGTACTTTACTCGATTCTGCTCGCTGTCTACTCATGGAATCCGGTTTGCCAGACTCATTTTGGGCCGAAGCCGTTAATACCGC
The DNA here is from genome assembly GCA_036346225.1 of Platerodrilus igneus. Classification (NCBI taxonomy): domain Eukaryota; kingdom Metazoa; phylum Arthropoda; class Insecta; order Coleoptera; family Lycidae; genus Platerodrilus; species Platerodrilus igneus. The sequence continues at coordinate 96,084 of JARFIW010000043.1, read as the reverse complement.
AAATTATATTCGTAATCGTGTGCCTACGAAAAGTCTAAATGGGAAATCTCCACATGAAATTTGGACGGGAAGTCCACCAGACGTGAGTAATTTTAGGCAATTCGGTTGCAAAGTTTTCTGTTTGAACAGAAACCCGAGCAAAGGAAAATTTGATGAAAGAGCTAAAGAAGGAATATTCTTGGGTTACTCGGAGGAATCAAAGGCATTTAGGGTTTGGTTACCTGAAGAGCGAAAAACCGAAATAACTCGTGATGTAAAGTTTGTTGAATCAAATAATAAGCAAAATTTACAAGAACCGTCTGACGTTTTTTCTGAAACTGAAGAGAATAAATTAGGATCTGAAATCGAGTATGAACCCCCTAATACTCTTATTTGGTCAGAATCCGCCGAAGTCGATAATTTAGAAAATGATGTGTCTAAAGAGATCAGTTTAGTTAAAGGACCGGGAAGACCTAGAATTGTCCGGACCGGGCACCCGGGTCGTCCCGCGAAATTATTTAATATGGTACCAGAAGCAAACATAAACTCTGAAACAGAGGAATATTTATTTATGTCAGAAGTTCCTATGAAACAAGCTTTAAATTCGACTGAAGCTGACGAATGGTATAAAGCTATGGTTGAGAAATGGTTTCTATATTAAAGAATAAGACTTGGTTGTTAGTTGACAGGCCACATGATAAAGAAATTATCGGAAGCAGAATGGTTTTACGAAATAAACTGAAAAGTGACGGGAGTCTTGATCGAAGGAAAGCAAGATTAGTTGCGCAGGGCTGCGGTCAGCAACCAGGCGTGCACTTCAATCAAACTTTTGCTCCTGTGGCTCGCTTAAGTTCAGTAAGATTAGTTTCTGCGATAGCAGCGCATTTTGGAATGCATATGCATCAATTAGATGTGACATGTGCTTATTTAAATGGAGAATTGCAAGAGACTATATACATGGAACCTCCAAAACAGTTAGCAAAAATCTTGAGATTATTTCTCTCAACGATGAATCGTATATCGGAAAAGTATCAGGTGATATGCTGAAAGATATACAGAGTGGCAACAAAGTTTGTTTGCTGAATAAGGCTTTATATGGTTTAAAGCAAGCTGGACGAAGTTGGTATGCCAAGTTAAACAAAACGTTACTAGAATGTGGTGCTAAACCAACAAGTTCTGATCCTTGTTTATATCGAATGGGTCAAGGTGATGAATTAACTCTGATAATAATCTATGTTGACGATATATTGATTGCTTCCAAGAATCTCAAAACAATTGACAGTTTAAAATCTAAATTGTTCAAAAAGTTTGAAGTTAAGGATCTCGGTAGCGTTGGATACTGTTTAGGGATTGAATTTTCTCGAAAAGATGATAAAATTATGCTACATCAGAAAGGTTACATAAAGGAAATATTAGACAGATTTGGAATGTCTGAAGCTAAACCAATCAGTACTCCTATCGATCCGGGCACAAAGTTGTCTAAACCAACTGAATCCGCGTCGGATGAAGAAGAAAAATTACCGTACAGAGAACTGATCGGAGCGTTGACTTATCTATCAGTTACAACGCGACCTGATATAAGTTACGCTGTTAGCTATCTTAGCCAGTTTAATAACTGTTATAGGAACTGTCATTGGAGCGCAGCGAAGCGTGTTCTTCGATATCTTAAAGGAAGTATTAATTTAGGGTTGGTGTATTCTCCCACCAAAGATGCTCTAAAGGGTACGTAGATGCCGATTGGGCTGGATGTACCATCGACAGAAGATCTTTACAGGATTTTCATTTATGTTGTCTAGTTGTCCAATCTCATGGGAATCTAGAAAGCAGCGTACTGTGGCTCTCTCGTCTACAGAGGCCGAATATATGGGATTGACCGAAATTGCCAAAGAGGCTATTTATCTTCGAAACGCCCTGATAGAACTTGGTTTCGAAAAACTAGCTCAGGTAGTTGTTTATAATGACAACATGAGTGCATTGAAGTTAGCTGATAATCCAGTGTTTCACGCACGAAGTAAACACATCGATGTGAAGAATCATTTCATACGTGAAGCCCTGAACGATAAGCAGTTTGTTCTACAACATTTACCTTCGGAAGATATGCCTGCGGATGTACTTACGAAAGCTTTGTCTCGTAAAAAGTTCGAAAATTGTGTGAAAATGATGGGTTTGTTCAACTCTACACAGTTGGCCGCGTGTGTATCAAGGGGGAGTGTTAGTAATAACGCTAGTGGTAGTGATATCCCACGCGCAGGATACGTCACTGTAGTGACGCGCTCGTGTTACGACTCGCCGGTAGACAGGTGTAGTAGAGTTCCGTCGTGACCGTGATATACAACAGACGTGCACGCGCTCTGACGCGATGTATAATGTTTTACATTAATAACCATTGTACATGTATAATATTTAAGTTGTACGTTATGTTGAATTATTCCTGTGTTAACTTGAGTTCTGTTTCTTATTAAATCGCTTTATATAAATGCATTTTGCTTACTTTCTTAGCGTGTTGAAATGCTCTGTTCAATCACATCCAACAGTTTTGTTTAGTGACAAAAGAAAAATATTGCGTAATAATGGGTGTGTTTGAATTTGTTTCTAGTATTATCTAATCTTTTTACTGTATATACATATCGATATGAGCGACTAGCTTTGAATTAAAGGTTTTAAAAGTATAATAACACACAATTAAATTACATTGAGTTAAGATTAATTTTTTCATTCGTTAACTGTGTAATAAATTGTAAAATTCTGGCTCTGTTTTGCTTTAATTTAATTATTGTGTATTGTTAAAGATTCCAAAAAATGTCTCCACAGATTAAAAAATGTGCTGTTCCTGGATGTTCTGATTGTATTAGCTGGCGACATAGATTTCCAAATCCACGGAGAGCAAGTGTAGATGTTATAAATATATGGTTAAGCAATGTTAACAATCTAATGTTAATAAATTTAACCCATGAAAATTTGCATTCGTCATATTGCGTGTGTGACCGACATTTTGCAGATGATAATAAAGTTACGTATTCTACAAAATGCAATAGAAGGTTAATGTACGATGCTGTTTCTACACTTCATCTGCACAGTCTGGATTTGGCAACTTGTATTTTACCTACAGACAAACTGGCACCTGTTACACCTCATACGTTGTCACCAACTATGTATCTTATTTGATATGTACGGTGTTACGTGCCAATCAAATTGGCCCTTAAACATTGTTATTAGGTTAATTTTGATGTGCGGAAGTTTCGCGCCATAATTTCAAAAGACTCGGGGCGCGCATTTCCGATACGTTACAGTGCGTCTGCGCCAGATCGCGCGACGCGAGAGGGTTGGACGAATAACTTCGCGCCGAAGTGTAAAAGACAAAAAGTGGGGACAAGTTTCCGTTAGACGCTTGAACGTGGCTTTTTAGCCCGTGCCTTCGAGTGGAGTGGACGCTTTGAGGTATCGTATCGTGCTTATCTTTATCTATGTAGATATCCTGCCTAATTATCTTTGTTGTCGCCCTTTACCTGGTTTTTTCCTTATCCGATCCCTACATAGGTAGGAATAAATCTGAAGCCACCTTGGCGAACCGTACTCCACGACCCTAGACGAGCATGATGCCCATGCTCCGCTAGCAGCTCCGGAGGAATCACCATCTTTAATCCCTCCGGGATGGAGCCCTGATGGACTTGGAATATAAGTCAACTTTACCCCAGAGACATATTCATATGAGTACTTCATAGTTTAATTTGTTCGCGGATTTAATCAATTGTCTTTAAAGTTATGTTGTCCGATTATTGCGCAATATAATTTATGCATTGGTGACGTCATTGGTAGATGAGCGCGCCCAAAATCTGTATAAGATTAGCGCTACCAACCACCGATGGTGTCTAGTAAACCCCGCTTCCGGTGTTGTATTTATCGAACTTTTAAATGTAATTATCGATTTAAATGTAAGAATTTGCCGTCCAACGTGTTGTTTTTTAGGTGGTATAATTCCTGTATGCCTATGGAATGTATTAAATAATGTTTTAAATAGCTTTTTCATCTAAATTAAATTAATAAACGTCATTATCTATGTTTTAAGATATCTGTGGATTTTAAATTTCAGGTTGGTATCTTGTAAAATTCCCCAGAGATTTTCCTGAATTGACATGTCAGCGGTTGTAATGAAAACCGTTATTTTGAGGTTATTGTGATATATACCTTTTGTCTTAAAAATGCTAATCTAATTACTTTACTGTAACTTTAAATGAAGTTTATAACTGAAATTATCTGAAATATGTGGTTAGTTGTTCTAAACAGACCTGCAAGCTTTTAGGATTTATACCTCCACCCCTGCTTTTAAATTATACAGGTGAGTGCATCATTTATATAGGAATGAATACAAATACATAAGCATTTTAAGTAATTGCCACCTTTAAACACCGTTTATTATAAAAATTATCTATTTATAACCCTTCCTGTTTTTTTAAAAAACCGTATATAAATTACCTTGCGTGTTTACACTTTTAAAAAAAGAAGTCATTTACCTCTTTGATTGTGATATTTGAACGTATTTTAAAGACACCTTATGTTTAAAAACGTTATTGTAGTGAATTGCACCTTTAGAATATCTTTTGAAAATGCTAGTTTAACGGAACCTTGTTGCATTTGTTAAATAACACATTATCTACTTTTTTTTTATAATTTGAAGTGTTTTCTATAACCGAAATTATTTAGTATAACTCACAATTACATATACATAACAAAATTGTTTGTCTAAATATAGATTTCCTACTTACCTGAGTTTTTAGTGTCTTTTAAAGCGTTATTTTGACCTAACCCTGATATATTTTTTTTCTCTTAGATATTATCTTGTTTGGATATAGTTTTAAAAGTTGTTCCCTTGTATGTTTTAAACAGTATAACCTATAAATGCGTTTTATAGAGGTTCTTGCTTTATATATAGTAACAAAATTACTTAACCATATTTTTACCTTCCAAAATGTTGTAATAAACTGCATCTCTTTATATCTGCTCCTTTGAATACTAAAATAAAGAAATTTCCGTTAACGTTTATTATTTAAACTCATTTACGTTAGTTGTTGATAACTTCTCCAATATTGAAAGAACATTCCAATAATTTGGAATACCTTTTGTATAGGTATCGTGGAATTTTTCTTTCATGTAGCGAGTATGATTTTGTCTTGACTGCATATTTTTTTTAGTTATTGATATTTCAACGTACCTTAACATCCGTTAAGCGAAATTTACTGTCGGATTTGGTCGTATAGCTCTGTAAGTCTAGAACGAGACCCAAAGAGCCAGTCGTAGAGCATTATAAGTCTAGACGAGAATTTGCTTGGTAAGTTTGTCGCTTTACAATTTGTAAATCATTTTTTTAATAATGATGTTGAAATTTTTCCTTATTGGTTTGGGTAGAACTCAAATGAGGGCTTCCCATCCCAGTAAATATATGCTTTATAAAATATCTTTTTGTTTTTCAACAATTTTATTAGTGAATCGAGTTTTAATTACTCTTATCTCTTGACATATCGATTTAAACCTCATTAAATGCCTTAAAATTATCTTTAAAATCGTTTAACCCTATATATATCTAAGAGCTTTTCACGTTTACTTCTTTGACAATGTACCTAATGTTCTTAGCTTTCACTTGGCTTAATAACTTAAAACAGCCCGCAGGTCGTTTGGAACTTGCGTATATCTTAATTCACTTTTGATGTTAGGCATAGGCCTGGCAAATTAAATATCGTACCTGATGCCTTATCTCGTGATGTTGTCTCTCTTAACATTCCAAATTTAATTCCTGATATCTCGTATCTTAATATGATTAAACCCTTACGATTTACCTAATATTTTTTGTTCTCACCATCAATTAGTTAACTTTAATTACTTATTCCCTCTCTCATACAGTATATAATCTCTTACACGTTTAACTTTACTTACCTTAAATTAGCTATCTTTTTCTTTTGGTTGACTTTTCCTTGACCATACCGTTAGATATATATCACTTCATTCTCTACACCTCCCAATATAACTCTGTTGTTTCATTTAATTCAAAGTAACCTTCAATTTATGTTATAAACGTCAAACTTGAAGTTTTTATTATTTTGACAACGATCCTAGGTCCTGGATCGAAACTTAAATAAAGATCATTTTAAAAACTATGAGTGGTTTAATTCCCAAAGAAGCTTAAGAAGAATGCTAAACAAACCACAACAAACATACAGGGAGTTTTAGTCCTATACTTTTTAGGAACATAAACAAAAGCACGAGAGCCAAAAATTTGAAAGTGGGAAATTCGAGCCTTTTTCCCCGTCCACAATTCATATGGCGTTTTATTAGGACTCGTAGAGTGAGGCATACGATTATTTGTGTGAATATAATATTGTAACGCCTCAGCCCAAAATTTAGGATGCAAATCTGCTGATATTAATAATGTCCTAACAGCATTAACTGCATCACAATTAACCTTTTCAGCAACACTATTCTGCTCAGGTGTGTATACACTTGTGAGCTGATGGTTAATACCCACCGAATGAAAGTATTTTTCCATCTCTTCCGAGCAAAATGCCATCCCGTTATCAGACCTAATAGAAACAGCTTTCAATCCCAACCAACGCTCGGCACGAGCTATGAAATCTTTGATTTTCTCAAATGCTTCATTTTTCATTTTAATGGGATAAACTGAAGTCCAACGTGAGAAATCATCCACTATGACCAAAAAATACTTTGCAGCACCTCCACTAGGAATCGGAGCTTCTCCCCACAAATCTATGTGCAAGAGTTCGAGAGGCCTACTAGACTGAATTCCTTGCAGTCTTTTAAATGGTCCCCGTTTTAATTTTCCTTGAACACAAGCATGGCAATTGATCTTATCATTATTAACTTTATTTACACCCAACACAACATTATTGTTAATTGCTCTATAAATATTTTGAGGATTTAAATGTGCACAACGTTTGTGTCATAAAGACAAAGAATTTAAATCTGTCGAATATACAGCATTCAAATCTGGTTGTAAATTATTCAGAGTCGACTTTTCAGCTTTAACAGTGTATAAACGCCTGTTTTTATGTGTACGAACAAATAATTTATCATTTGGTGTATCAATATCCAATGAATTATCTCTACCAACAAAGTAGAAACCATTTTCGGCCACAGAGCCTAAACTAATTAAATGTTTTGACAGTTCAGGAACGTAAAACACTTCTCTTAATTCTACATTAACTTTGGTTCCATTATCATTAATTAAATTGACATTAATTTTGCCAACACCTTTAGCTTATAAGATACCTTTGCCCTGACTAACTTTAAAATGAACAATTCCAATTTACGCACTATTGGCGATATTTCACAAAGAAATAACTGTTCAGCAAATCTGAAGTTTTATTATACACTCTATTAGCATATAACCGCCTTAAATAACAAACGAACTACGCATTTTGACACGCATTTTTTTCACGTAAATTTCTACCGCAATTTCGGGGAGCGGGAAATGAACGAAGTTTGAAAATTATACATTTTGAATATATATTTCACAATTTCCATGTTATTGACTGCACGTTCGAAATTAAGAAGTCTAAGCTGGGTAGCTGTAATGTGATACATTGATCGTTGAATTTTAAAGTCAGCGTCCGTAATTGAACGATCAATTGTGTTTCGGAGGTTTCCGTCAAATTCGATTATTTGTTTAATTTTATGTCGCGTCTCCAAAAAGTTGTTAGCGATTTGCTTCTGATAGGCTTGAAAATTTTGAGAAGTGTTTGCAATTTCGCGTAAATTTTTCCGTATTCCCGAATCTATACGGAATAATAAGTTCTTCAGTTCATTTTTCTCGTACTGCAAGGAATCTAACTTTTGATTTGTGGCTATCCCACAACAAAACGAAAAGAAGTCTCCAACAAAATCAAGACTTCGTTCACGTCTTTTAGTGTCCGTTCCCGTCTCTGTAGAAAAGACTGTGTCTGCGTAGGCGTCGGTCGTGAACCTACTCCAATATTGAGGGTTAAGGGTTTGGGTAAATAATTTTAATTCCATGTCAAATAATTTTCCTAAGTCCTCTAAGTGATTATCCATTTGACAAACGTGGCTATTTCCACTTTTACAGAGGTGATCATAATTGTAAGAGGGTAACTCTAGCTTATCTGCTTGATGTAGTGGGGTTATATGTCAGAGGTATTACTACTTGTGTAGCTAACCGCCTGGGGTAGCTTCTTCAGTATTGATCCACTAGTAACTACCACAGGTAGCATTGCATGACTCAAAGCTAGCGTTAGTAATACGAGTACAAAATGAATCCACATTCTAAAAGAAAAACATTGAAAGTCGTGGAGGTGGTTATTTCAGAGAAAATTTTGCGTGTTTTTGTTGTGTGAAGGCACATGGTTCTTTCAGCACAAATTAGGTGGTTAATACCTGAATGGAATATTGGTTAAAAGTATTATGGGAACTTGCCAGATTTGGTTCATTTTACCTCAGTTTACCCCTTATTCTAGAGTTTTACTTTTAACACTAATATTATTATCTTTCATGACTAGCATTGTAAAAGAAAAAATAAAATTCATTTTTATATCAAGGTTTGATTGTGGTTTGCAAAAGTTGTCTAAAATATACACAAGTATGACATAATCAAGTTTAATATCCTTCAGCATATGCGCATTTTTGCATTTGTTGGGTTTGGATAAGACAATAGGAAAATATAATGTTCTGGTTATTGGTGTAATGAACTCCTACTTTAGCAACTATAATATTTTTGGTCCTGCATTTTCTAACCCAATTTCCAGTGGTAAAAAAATGTTATCAATATAGTGTGACTAACCTTTAGTATTCTTTTAGAAGTCTACCAAGTGTATAGTACCCTTTAGGTTCTCGGGGTTGGACGGGTAGTGTTAATTGTATGTGAGGTGTTTCACGCCCGGCCTAACCTTGTCAAGTTAAGGGTTAAGCATTGTGTAAATTTTCCTGCATATAGTGAAAATGTGCATGTGTGTATAAAAATAAGGCCTGTATAGATTGAAAATGTGTTGTGTACTGTGATTTAAGTGTGGATTGCTAACGCGCTCTGCAAGTAGGAATTCCGCGTATTTTAATAAAAACATAATGACTTGCTTCAATATAAGAAATCAATTTTAGCAACAAATATTTTAGATTCAATTATTCGTAATAAAGATGATTTAACTGCACAGGAAGCTGTGGTTTACTGTTGTTTTTGCTACTAAGATTTATACTGATTATTTTATTACAATTCGAGGCACTAGAACAGTGTGTTTGATATACTTTATAACACTACACAAGATTATCAATTCTGTGGATTTCTAATTATAGCTCTTTCTCCTATAGGAATTTAAATTGTGTGATTCGCGGCGATTAATTTTCTACTGCTCTTTCCTACAAAAGGAGACAAAATTGAATGTATAGGGGTTGTTTTAACGAGGCGGCTCCGTGGCGTAGTGGTATGTGTGTGACTACTACGCCCAAGGTCCCGGGTTCGAATCCCGACACGGTCCCCTTGAAAAATGTTAGGCGAGCATTTTTCACAAAAACACACCCTCGTTCGGATGAGAGATAAAATGGAGGTCCCGTGTGTGAGTGTTGTCACGCACGTTAAAGATCCCTACCTTGATTGGAATAGCAAGGGTTCGGCAAAATTCAAAATTTTCCAGGTAAAAAAAAACTCGCTTCCTGGCCAATGTAGTACCTTCGGGTGGAGCATTGGAAAATCACAGGTAAGGTTGTTTTAACGATGCAAAACAATAACATGAATTAAATTATAAAGTTTGGCATCTTTTTGGCACCTAATTCGTGTTTTGTAATTAATGCAATGCATTCTAGTGTTGCATGGTACTTGGTATTATTATTGTTTTTCATTGGTGCTTGTAGGACGTCTAATTTTCTTGTGGTTCCCATGGAGAATAGTAGGGTACCATCCTGCTAACATGGACGGTTTCTGTTTTCGCCTTGAGTCCTTTACCTTTCCTTTCTTTTCGTAATTACTTAACAATGACATAATAGTAATGTCTTCAAAAATACAAATAAAAGAAGCCGACAGTACAAACCCCCTTCTACAGTCGTTTGATTTTCACATACCTAACTGCACCAATGACAGTTTATACATTATTAATTTTATAGATTGGGCAAACGAATGTAATTTTGAACCGAGTAGTTACATTGACATATTTGTAGTTCTCATTAGGGCTAGTTATAGACATTTTCATGAAACATACGAAGAAAATCCAGAAAACAGTCGCAAACCATCTAAACAACAGAATTCAGAAATTTTTGAAAACGCGAAAATCTTTATAGCAGTAACGGAAAAATTTGTGAGTACGGTTAAAAAGTTTCGAGCAACAATGAAAATGTAAATGGCACATAATAGCATGGCAAACACACGCTTACAATACACGAACAAAAACTTTTAAACCACAATTAAGTCCTATAAATACCAATTTAAGGGAAGTTTCTGAATCAGACTTTGAAAGTTCGTTCGGGTCCTTAAATACAACTGTTGTTGTTTTAGATAACAACATTCAAGAACTACAAATACCGGTAAACGGTAATTTACAAATTAAAATTCAAAATAATCACCACAATACAATTTCAAATACAACAATCGCCGATCTTGACACGGTTTAAGTTACGCCAATCTTAACGAAATTTGTCGAACCAAGTACCTTTACACTGGGAAGATCTAACTGTATAGAATTCATACAAGAATATGAACGATGCGCTATTTCTAATTGTTGGTTGGGTCATAATAAATTACAATATTTCGGAAATTTCCTGAAGGGAAGCATAAACCTATGGTATAATGAATTTGTCAATAATCCGGAAAATCACAATAAAACGTGGCTGGATGTTAAACGGTCATTTTTACAGTGCTACGGTGGTCCCAATGTACTACGTAATTTACGAAATACAATAAAAAATCGTAAAGCAAGGGCTAAATGAATCAACAGTTAATTATTATTATAACTTGCTAAATCTCGCAAACCAGTTATTGCCTCCAATAACAATCAATGATTTTCGCGATTACTTTGAAAACGGACTTCTCCCTGAACTGCGAAACAATTTTCTTTTATTGGCTTCGACTTCTGATATAACGGAAGACCACTTACGGAATATTGCATATGAATTAGCAGAGATGCACGCCAACGCCCTGAACGAAGTATTAACAAGAAAAACTGCAGCTCTTTTATCAATTAGTGATAACCAAAATAAGAAACAAGAGAAATTGTATCAACAAAAACAAAATTCTAAATATAACAGACCGACATATAATAGTAATAACAATTGTAAGTCGAGGACTTACTATCAAAGGGGAACGCAACGGCACCCAAACTATGAACAGAAACCGCAACAGCAGATGCATTACTACAATCAGCGCAACCTAACTTCAAAAATAAAATGTCTCCAATGTGAAAGAACAGGTCATTTTACAACCAATGTAGATTTGATACTACAGCGCCCAATAATTCTAACAATTTGAGCTTAAGCCATAACCAAAGGCTCCCAAAAAGTCCTATGCCAACCAGGCGTATAACTTTTTCAACAATTTAAACTCAAACTATAACGCTCGGCTTCACTCAAACAAAGAGGAGCGATATGCGAATGTAAGCAGTCAATAGAACCTTATCATGTCACAAAACACAAACGTAGAAATAGACGAATTTAAAACCGCATATATTTTTAGGAGGACACAATAAATACATGTGCACTTTTCAGGTTAAAATTAATAATACATTAAAGGATATTTTAATAGACACAGGTTCGTTTTACAATATAGCGTCAATTAAACACTTTGATGACACATATAGGAAAAGGAACGATCATATTAATCTAGTAACTGCAAATAATTTTAAAATTCCAGTACTAGGAAGAACCGATATTGCTTTAACTATAGGTAATAAGAATTTTAATATTAAAGTCTTACTCATTAGCGACTTGCCCACACCATTAATTTTAGGACTTAATTTTCTACGTAATAATAAGGCCATTTTAGATTTTAGTAATAATACTATCACTTTTGACGACAATTGCGACACTACTGCAACTTTCAACAATACAATGAAACTTCAGAGAGACAATGTACCCACGAACCTTATGCTGAGGAAGCCCATTGTCATTTCAGATAAACAAAAAAAGTTTCATATTGAAGCATAACTGTCCTGTTACGTTAACGCTTAAATCGGTTTACATAAATCAACCCTTTATTTTTCAACCATGCACCAAGACATTAGTAAAACAATTCCTCACCGTGCAAAGAAATTTGATGACTGATGACGGTTTCGGCAGCTATCTACTCTGGTGCATCCACCACGTCGTTGGAAATAACAATCAACACTCTTTTCTTGATCTTACTTCTGCGTTTTGTACAGAATTTGTCCAAACTTGAGGAGCTAGGGTTGCTAATGCTTTATGTCATATTGTCATACAGCTTTATATAGATCATCAAAATATAAATTTTGTCCATTAAGTTCTCCAACGATGTTTAAATATAATCGATGTGGACATCTGAATCGGTGCTATCGCTTTCGGTATCGCATTAAAAGTAATTACAAGAGGTGCAACATCAACTGTATCTAAACGTACTTCTCATTTGTACCAGTCTCCAATTAACCTTTCAAATGAGCTACAGCATATGCGCAGATTTCTGGGGTAATGGTTGCCAGTGCTTCGTGCCACATTTTGAAATTTGGCAATCGTACAACTTTATGGCCATACTGTTCCGCCAAGTAATCTGCTTTGTAGACCTTCTGTGGTTTATGCTTGAAAATTAATAACCATGTTAATTACACAAATTGTAAATTGGGTTGTTATACCTACGTGGTAGCAAGATTAAAAAGATCTTTTTTAAATGAAGTACAATCACGTGCAATGCCTTGTTTTGTCAGCCAGTTTGATATGTCTCCTTTAGTCCAACTGTAATTCAGTTCTTTAACCAACACTGTACTGTGGTATGAAGCCTTATCTAAAACACTTGCAGCTGGTTGTTCCAAATTCTTCAGCAATTGAATTTCAAACCAATTAAGAAAATTTGCTTCGTTCATCTCTCCATGATAATCTTCATACTTTGTCGCAAATGAAAAGATCAACTCGCAACCTTCAGTGAACCGATTTTCATTGCCTGCATGCAACACTATAAATCTTTTACCATTGACTTGTGTGCTCCTTGCACTTCATACATCATTATTATGCCCGGAACGACAAACAGTACCGTTTTCGAAAATCCAAGTTTTGTCAAGATGAACGAATTGATAAATGCTTTCCGTTTTAATTCTCATATACTTTACAAGAAATTCAAACCGTTTAAGGGCAATATGAGGTAATTCTATGAGAGCACGACGGGGATAGTCTTTACAATATGTAAATCTCATTCTGCGTAGCAGTGTAGTTAAAGATTTATCACATCCTTTGAACAATTCTGCACTCTGAAGTTATAAACACAGGTTATGTACTGTAATATGTTTATCTGAAACAGATGATTATATCAAAACTAAGCTACCAACACATTAATAACTTACGATTGTCATACATTTGATAAATTTCATTGCGAATTGCACACTGTAAATTCATCAACAGTTACAGGTTTCTTGGGAATTCTTTTTTCGAATCAAATGATTCACTATTTTTAATAGCTTTAGTCACCATAGTCACAGTCGACGGATTAATTTTGAGAGCAGCTGCAACTCTCTATAAAATCAAATTAATTAATTTTATAACGAATTACATTTCGTAGATTACCTCTTGGACGTCTGTTACAGGAATAAAAGGTCCCCCATTTGTTTTCTCTTGTTCAATAAACCGTACAAGTTAGCAACAAGCTGCTCCCTCCCTAACACCCAAATGAATTCCATGCATTTTCCAAAACAAGCTCCCGAATATAAAAATTACACGATTTTTCTAATAAAAACAGTTTTTAATATGAAAAAAGGCGTAGTTTATAAAACGATTGGACTTGAGAAGCAAAAAATTTGACAGAAACACATTCCCATAATCTCTGGAACATGAGTTTAGGTAATGTACTGCCATTTTTGATAGTTTTAAACGTTAAATTTTTGTAGAGAAACGCTGCATCGTTACAATTTTCACCAACATTAATAAGATCTGAGTGTTTAAGGTAAAGAAGAAAATATGCTCTATACTATGTTGGCATGTATGCGAACATTATTAATGACGTAAATCGGAACTTAAATTACAACGACCCTATTTTGACTATTGCAAAAGTTTTAATAATTTCAAAGCATTACCAAATATCTATTCTAAGCAATTATATTCTATTTTATTTTATTCTTTTCTGAGTTATTTAATCTGTGAATTTCAAGGTTATGTATATATACTGTTTCTACATTCTGTTTTTGTCTACATTTGGTTAAATTTGTCTATGTTTGTGTCCTACATTTCGTTTGTAAAGTCGCTACGTACACGCACCTGCTTTTTTTCTGTATTACTCTTTCCAGCTTTTAGTACGGTGGTATTATTTCTATATAAAGCAAACTCTTCCAGTACTGTACAGGTGTGTGTTATGATAATATAATATAACAGTGAAAATAACAAATAAATTTTAGTGATTAATGGCGAAGCGGTGTACTCGTTAAAAAATACCAAAGGAAACCAATCAATAGTGGTCAAAAGCTAATCGCATACAATTTGTGTGTGAAACATGTTGAACCAGTTAGTAGAACCACAGCAGATCGTATAGAACTTGACATTGGTCAAAGTACTGTATGAAGGATCTATTATCAAAGAAATGAAAGGCCAGTACTGCAACACCTATTAAAACGGAAAGACGCTCGATAATCTACAAAAACTGACGAAATTGATATTTTAGCAATTCGAAGTTATGTTCACTCCTACTTTCGTAACGAGTTGCCCACTGTTCAAAAGGTACTATACGAAATTAATAATGACGATTTGTTATCAAATCTCAGTATTATCCCTTATCGAATCCTCTGAAAAATTACATTTAAGTATGATACAAAAACAAGAAAATCTTTATTAATTGAAAACCTAGTAATAGTTCTTTGGAGAAGGAACTATTTAACATTAATAAGACAATACTGCAAAGAAAACCCTTAAAATGTATTATTTGGATAAAATTTAGGTGAATGCAGGACACATTAAAAATAACGTTTGGCATCACAACTCAGTTAAAATTGCTAGGCAAGCAGCTATTGAGCATTTGTTAACGAGCATAAAAGATCCCTTGGGAAAAGGCAAAAGTTTAATCGTAACTCACATTGATACTGGAAGGATTTGTAGATCAGGGACTTTACTTTTGAATTGAAGAAAACGGTTGTATTAAATTTGTTTCATTTCATGATTCCATTAAATGAATCTTAAGAGACTACAATTAAAACATGAACGGTGAAGTTTTTAAGCAAGTTGATTGTGTGATAGTAATGGATAAATGCACCTTATCATAGTGTAAAGTTGAGAAAATCCCTACACAACGCTGGAACAAGGCAAATATTATGGATTGCCTTAAAAATAAAGTAATTTAGAATGAAGATCGTTATCTAAAGCTTTAGTTATTATAATTGGTTAAGTAGTATCGCACAACATATGTTATTGAAATATTGATGTGAAAATAATGGACGAATAGTGCTGCGATTAAATTCTCTAACACTGCAGTTTTAATCCTATAGAATTTGTATGGGCTAATGTAAACAGTTATGTTGCTGCACATAACACTGCAGTCAAATTAAATGATGTAAAAACTATGTTTAAAAATGGCATTACAAGCGTAATTTGTGATGTGTGGAAAAGTTGTGTCAATCCTGTTCATAGAAAAGAAGAAAGGCCGATTTGGAATTTGGCATTGTAGAACATGTGGTTGAAGAAATAGTGATGAGTGAACTCGGATATGGTTTGTGATACAAGTGATAATGATATTGGTCTGTTATAATTTACTTATACAGTAATACCTACTTTTTTTTACTGAATTTTACTATAAAGTTTAATCACATTCTTTATGATTTTATACATAGACATGGCATAATGCCATTTAATTATATACTATATATAGATGTAGTGAAAATGACAAAGTATTGTATTTAAAAAAATGTTTTATGTATAGCTACTATTAAAATGTATTTATAAATTGGTATCTTTTGTTTGGTTATATTGAATGTCAAATAGATAAGGTTAAGTAACTATTTTGAATTTCTCATTAAGAATTTATAGTGGTGTAAATCGCACTCTGTACGACCTGCCAGCAAAATTTCTTTTCTTAACCATCCTCCCGAGTCTTTACGCTCAAACGAGTCCCCGCGATAGGCTCTTTGAGCTTAGGTTACTGTTAGAGTTAGATATTATTATTAAAAAACACAAATCTCTTAACACGCATATCAGAACAGTCTTGTTTTTTTGTTGCTAAAATTATTGCAGACTGTTCTGATATGTGTGTTAAGTGATTTGTGTTTTTTAATAATAATATCTATTTCTAACAGTAACCTACGTAAGGACTCGTTTGAACGTAAAGACTCGGGAGGTTGGTTAGGAAAAAAATTACTGCGGTCCACTACTTTATTCTCCCCTGGAAGGGAGTACAGTCATTTCTTTTTTTGCCATAACCTAAAATTTAAACCTGGAAAAGCAAACGCTTAAGACTTGGTATTATTCTATTTATTAAGTTGTTACCTCAACGTTCGAGATGAACATGGATTTCATTTATTTTTCTCAATAGAGAGTTAAAGCACAGGGTGAAACGTATCCGCAAACGCAGAAATCTAACGTGCGCCTGCGCAGAAGTGTTCACATTTACGTAATGTTGATATGGCACACATAACGTTAAGTGTTTTTAGGTATGCCGTAAACGTAAACGTATTGAACCGATCATCCTGCGAGGTTAAACGGTTATCACCGAATAATTTAAAAATCTGTCAAAACTCATAATGTACGTTTAAGGTTTATACATACTCCAAGGAATTGTTCTGAAAGAGATATGAATAATTCAGGTACAAAAAGGGTACATTTTACAGGGGAAGATGATTTGTACTTGGCCAGGGAGGTTGTAGGTAACAATCCCTTTGAAGATACCAGCAGATGGAACCTAATTCAAATAAATCTGTTACAAATTACAGGAAAAATTGTTCAATAAGGGCATTGAAAGATCGAATTAATAATTTGGTAGCAAAGTTTTCAGTCAAAGATAAAACCGCGAGAATTAAGTAAGTAATGTTTATGGTAGAATTTGTAAAATTAATGTTTGGTATCACTTTACAGATCAGGCATTGAAGAAGAAGTTAACGAGATAGATGAACTTCTTAGAAACATTGCAGACCTTATCAAAGAATTTAAAGCAATAAAATCAGTTCAAAAATATCCTTAGTTAATTCTTATGCAGAAGGATATCAGCAACGAGAAGCAGCAGCTAGTGGAATCAATAAAGAATTCATTATTACCGAGGATAATATTAATGTCTTTGATACACAAAATTGTAAGTTTTATGAATTTAAGGTGTAACACTTAATTGTGCACTTTTAGTTACTGAACTTGATATAGAAGTAGAACTTCAAACTGAAAGTGGCCCAAGCACTAGTGGTACTTTTAAAAGAAATAGTGTAAAAGACCTAGGATGAAGAATAACATTCAACGTAGGTGGAGCAACATTTTAGATTATTTATATTGTATTGTTTGCAGTAACTTTATTAATTAATTTCTTCTTCAGTATAAAATACACTTTTCAACTAACTTGCAACTTTAATAATCCTAAAGATATTTTTATAGGGCCTTTAAGAGCAAGAATTAATGGTAGCATAAAGCAAGAAACATTGGACTATTTAAGCAAGAAAAGCGACAAATTTTACGAACTTCGCTGTCGAGAGCTTGCTCTACAGGAACGAGCTCAAACGCTGAAAGAGGAACAGTCGAGCTTGAACGTCGCGAACGTTTGCAGCGGATGGAAACAGAAGATAAGCAAGTGGCAATACAAATGAAGCTTATAGAAAATCAGCAAAAATTAATATATGTTATATGTATTCAAAGCAAAAATCACCAGATGTAAATAAAACAATAAATTTAATATCACTTCTGTATAATATATAAATTTTTTATGTATTTGGACTCTTAGCTTTTGTTTTCATGACAATAGAAATAAACAGGACTGTAAAAGGCTTATTAAACGCATTGCATAAAAATAACTACAACTGTAACAATTAAATACAACAAAATAATACTTATACCTATACAGATGTATATTATAACAACTAAACCTAGTGCAACAAATTAATAATTTACAAATTCAAATACTCTTCGAGGACTGGAGGATTTATTCCAAAATAAGAAGTAACTTCACTGCCATATAGGCAAGTATGACAGTTTGTTAAAAGCACTGCGACTTTATACATCATTTCGACATCTTGCAACAGTATTTTTGATTTTTTTTAAAATCTACAAAAGCAAACAACTGTAGTATTTTACCAAAACCCCATTCAACTGAAATTCTAATTGTACTCATAATATTATTAAAATTTAGCCTGTTCG
Organism: Platerodrilus igneus; assembly: GCA_036346225.1. Lineage (NCBI taxonomy): Eukaryota > Metazoa > Arthropoda > Insecta > Coleoptera > Lycidae > Platerodrilus > Platerodrilus igneus. Next base: position 77,637 of record JARFIW010000043.1, on the reverse strand, counting down.
GGTTATTACGAATTTCATATTGAGTATATCGCCGCAGCAAAAGCTCCCTTAATCCATACCCCGGGTCTCCATAGAGCACAAAATGCCTATTTTCGTTTGGAAAGACGGTGTGCTGCTGTAGTTCATTATAGAGTCCAGATTCTCTAAAAATACCTGCATCATGACGCCACCCTTCGTATGCTCCTATCAAACTAACAATCAATCCATCTGGGCACATAACACATTGGTATTTTACACAGTGGAACCTTTTATGACCTGAATAGTAATTTTCCTGGTTAATAGATGGTCTACATATTGGTCTTGCCGTTCCATCTATAAAACCCCAACAATTCTGAATAGGGCAACCCTTGGTATGAATTGTCTACAAAATAAACAATATAGTTACAACCATTGTCAATTGCATTTTCATACTAATTATTTTACCTCAGAATAACGGACGAACTTGGCATAGTTTAAAAAGTGAAGATTGTTTTGCAAAGTTTCCAGTAAATGACCTTTGTTATTCAAAACTAGGTTCAACGTGTGATTGCAAACACTAGAAATTGCCTGTGAACACAGACCAAAGAATGGTTCCAAATCACACAATCTATTGGGATAGACCAATCTTCGAAGTACTATACAGAATCCTTCCACTCCTTTATAAATAAATCATAAATTACTTATTACTGGAAATGAGATAAAATACTACCCACCTGATACCGATATTCGGTCGGATGTGGTTATCAAATCCGGAATGTTAAGTGCACGGGTCAGTCTAACAATATCAATGTTACTGAATCTAAACAAATTTTTACATTCACTTTCGAACATACTATTTATATTGAAACGGCCATATAAATCAGCTCTACGCCCTAAATTTTCTTCATCATGTAGCACATGTAAAATTAAAGCTTCTTCTAGATCTTCGTCGTCACTATTTTCATTTAAAGCTGCCATAAACATAATTTCATCCATTTTTATTAATTAAAACCAAAAAAATTATTTACATTCACTACGCAGCTTTAGAGGTTAGAAATAGTGTTCAACATACCTAACCTATTAGAAGTATTCTTGTAATACGTTTACGCTTACGGTTAATTGTTGTACTTGCTTTAACTCTTTAATAGATCAAAAACGTATCGTTTACTTCACGTAACCTTGAGGGATACGTCAAGACATACGTAAGTTGATTTTAGTATTGCTTTAACTCTCTAATAACCAAAACTTTTTACGTTAGCACAAGCGTATCCTTAATCTCTAGTCTTTCACAAAAAGAAACTCCTTTGATCATAAAACATAGAATGTATTTCTCTTACCGGTAAAATAAGTATTAAATGGATTACATTTTAATCTGCCCTAAATACGAGCGTCTCACGGCAGTAATCCCGTGGCTGCAATGACAGGTTTTGTTACTGTTAGAAATAGACATTATTATTAAAAACACAAATCATAACACGCATATCAGAACGGTCTGCAATGGTTTTAGCAACAACTGTTCTGATATGCGTGTTAATGATTTGTGTTTTAATAATAATATCTATTTCTAACAGTAACCTAACTTATCATTGCAGCCACGGCATTACTGTTGTGAAACGCTCGTTCCTAAAGGGGCGGGAACCCCGTAACAATATAAAAGTACGTCGGCTAATTGCAGGTGGTGCGAGAGTGGATTCCTAGAGATGAATAGGAAAAAAAAGTAGAAAAATAAAGAAACACAAAATTAATAAACAAGATTTAAATACAAAAATTGTTACATGCCGAAAATCGGCTATGTAAACATTCCTGTAAGGTTCTAATTTGTAGGTGATTTCGTGCCATTAATTTAAAAGACTTGCCGTGCATTTCCGTCACTTCAAACAGTTGCGTTTGCGCAAAGGATTGCGCCGACGCGGAATGTGAAAGAAAGTGGTGAATTTCCAATACGTTGGGACTAATCAGTCAGACGTCGAGCCTAGTGGTTTATCTTTGTGCTGTTTCTTATCTTCTTTTTCAGGGAATGTAGGTTTATTTCCTTTTATCTACCTAATTATCGTACCTTTACCTGTATTTCTGTCGTCCCTCTACTTAAGAAAGAAGAAGACGAATCAAATTTGGATTCAACCGGGGGCAGAAGGATGACCCACGCCTTCAATGCTCCCCGACGCCAGCTGCCGCCAAACTAGCCGTAATGCTGTGAGAAATCCTACAGTTTACGTGCGTACCTTTTGTTTTTCCTTATAATTAATATAAACATTTTTTGTATGTAATAATAATTTGAGCAAAGGTATGACGTAACCGTTTATGGCGCAATATTTTGCAATTATTTATCATTGTTACTAACGGTCGTAGTGGCTCTCATACATTGCCGCCGGGACTTTAAAAAGTATATTTTGACATTAGACGCTAGTGTAATAAAATTCAACATTGCGTTAACACTTACCTTGAAAGGTTATCCTTTTGTCAAAATCGAGGAGCGCTAAACAGTCTCTCACAGAAAATCGTTTTATGTGGTTTCTTTACGGAGAACATATTCCGAATAAAATTTTCTTGGTTTAGTATCCTAAAGTTGTTCATAATTAAAGAAATTTAATAAAATAAAATGCACCTTCCAAATGACATTCATTGGGATAGCTGAACATCTTTTACAAATCACCGACTTTCCTATTTCCTAATCAAATTGAAATGAAGATTTACCTAAACTCAAACTCTATTAAAATAAAAATAATTTCAGTACACATACAATATACTTCCCAAGTAAATTCCTAACCTGAAATCTGGCCCAGTATTGCTAGAATAAATCCTAAAGAAAAAAATCTTCAAAAAATTTAAATCTAAGTCATTGACAAAATTATTCGCATTCCAAATTTTTCCAGCATGCATATTTAATTATAATACATTCATAAATCTTAAATTATTGTCAATATCGTTTATATGAAAACAGAAAGGCAGCTAAATTCCACATTTTTCTGTATTTTTTCATTGCCTTTTCCATAATTGCTAAGCATTATACTTTTACTAACATAAATTTCACCAATAAAACTTTCATTTTAGACTAAATATATACAGTTCCGATGATAATTGGTTTAGTCAAATAAGCATTTTCATATAATTAATTTCTTATTATCAAAATAATAACCATTAAGCATTCAAAAATTCACAACACTGTCTTAAAACCTTACGTTCATAAGAGTACTAATTTTTTGCCATAATTTTCAACAACCATCAGTATTAATTCGCTTGTTATTTCTTCTATATCCAAACACATCAACTGCCTGACTGAACATTCCACAAAGTACCAATTGAACAAGGGAGTGACTCACCTGGTCCTTCCTATTTGCTTCCAAATGGTTCTCTGACATTATGTCCGTGTTCACGCGTTCATAAGCATACCCTACGACTTGCAGATGTATTTCATTTTACATGGTAATCATCGTTTTTCCTTTCGGAAATGCAACTAAATTTTTTTTGAATCTTTGTAAATTCAACCTCACGTTTCAATTCACATTCTATCATATGTCAATGTAAAAACTCAATACTATGAAACCCCCTGTTCTATTCGCATGAATTCAAAGTAAAAACCTGTTTATTGGTAAAATAGTCAAAATGAAAGCATTATGTTTAAGCTAGTTACCTACTTAGACATAAAAACCTTGTTAAGTTTTATTTCACATTACAACAATTTAATACCTGATTACTTTAGAAGCACCTTGCAGTTCTATTTATTTAAATTTACTTTTACTACATTTCTATAATTTCTAATCGCGTAGATAGGCAACCAACTTTACCGGTTTCTTATGTAATTCAAAGTTCACATGTTTAGACTTGTTCTATATCTTGCACGTAAACTTGACAAATGAGGGCTGTTTAGAATGGAATGAGTGAGATGGTCATACCTGGTATTGATATAACGTAAATTTTAAATACAACTTGTGATATAAAAATGTAGTTCTGTTTTTGATGCAATTTAAAATTTTCAATATATGTCTAATTTCGTAAATAATTAAAATTATTTATGTACGAAGAGGTTGTCGAGGTATAGAACGATATAAAAGATAATAATCAGTTGAAAATGCCGGATGTTACTTCAATGCAAAGTAACGTGCTCCAAAATCTATACACAGGTGCTAGTTTTATAGTTATTGAAGCAAGAAATCGGGAAATTAATCTTTAAATATGTGAGTGGTTAGTAAAATCCTTTACAGTCCATCAAGCAAATATTGATGTTGATAACTACTGAAGTTAGTGTTAAAATCAGGCTCTTTTTTATTGGAAGCCTTTCGTAAATTTCCAGTGGAGTTGGTACTAGATTTTGTACTTGTTATTAGAACTAATTCAGAGAAAATGATGGATGCAAAGGAAACCCGTAAGTATTGTGTCTAGACTAAACTTCGGTTAAAAGACAAAGCAGAAGCATTCATTTTAAACCGTAATAATTAAACGGGTTGGTTGTGCTAACTCACAAATTATGTACTGTGCTATTGTGACCCCATTCGGTATGGTAGGGGTTTTATAAATGTGTTCGTGTAGGACAACGTTTAAAATGATGGATTGCTACGGTATGAAAGTGAGCGGTTTGTTAACGTTTGTATATGTAACAGTTATTTTATAACAACGAATGAAGGTTTTGTGATTTTTTTAAAACTTTCTTTAACGAGAGACTGCGACTGACTTGTTTACGTTTATATACATGACATTTATTTTATAACTACAACAAAAGTGTTGCGAAGTCCTTCTTTGATTTTATTTTAACATTTTGTTGTATAACGGAAAACTGCATTGAAGATTGTATCACCCGCAAAATATTACATTTAAAAGGATTGAGCATTACGGTGAATACTTGGAGATGAATACTCTGCCAAACTTTAACCTCAACTATTATGTATAATCCTTCTTTCTCTACGCCCCTCGGCCCATAATCTACGATTTCAGTTAGCACGATATTGTTCCGGGGTGCTATCCTCGACACTTCGAATTTATGCCTTTACTCCTATAATGACGTCATTCGAAGAAAAATATTAACCATAGAGTAACCTTCAGAGTGTTAACTTAATGCTAATTTTTTATCCGCTGCAAGAGGGACAGAGATATCAATTTTTATATACTTTCATGTTTCTTACACAGTTTTAAAGTGTACTGAGGGGGCGCCACAAATGTAGGTGGGAGGAAATGGCGGGAAACACTTTAATTCAAATTATTTGGCGCGGAATTTGGCGGGAATTTCAAATAAACTGTAGGAAAATTTTATTTGAAACTTAAAATACAACTCAAGATTAAATCACCATGCAATGTAAAATTTTAATTTCCTTTTTATATTAATTATTAAAATTTTACATTTGGTGATTTGGTCTCGAGTTGTATCTAATGTTTCAACACTTTGTTGTTTTCAACTTTACTAAGTCAATTTTAACACTACAAATGATAAACTCTACTAGTGTTAAATAAACTTAATGAAAAATAATTCTACGTGGTTTTCAATATATATTTTTATGCAAAACTATTTTTCAAAAGACACAATTTGCAAATAGTGAATGATATAACATAATTCCACTTCCACATTTTATAATATAGATTAAATGCTTAGAAATATATTATATAAACATTATTTTACAGGATGATCCGATTCCCCCATAGATAAAATCTACTATAAAAGATGCCTTAATTCAATAAGACTAATGTTAACATTATACAGTTAAATGTTGCACAACTTAGTAAAAACGTTCTTATATATTTTGTTAGAAGTACAAACACTTGTGTACTTGAGCTTGTACATACCTGTCTACTATCAGCACATAATAATAATATTAATAATCCATAAACGACAGCAGACAAGTCAGGTTTGTTACAGACTAATAATACTATTTATCCTGACATCTTCGCTCAAGCCTGTTAATCTCCTCAAATATTAAATTAAGTTTGTATAACAAGATTAAATTTTTCACAACCTATTGGTTTTGTGAATATATGTCAACTATTCATTAGTACATAGTTCACATTAATAATTACTTATTACCTATAAAATAAAATGCAATTTTCTATTTCTGCTTGCACCTTGTGTTATTCTCAAAATTCTGTAGCAATATTAATTGTACTTTGATTATCCTCATATAACAAGACTTAGAAATGCTAACATAAATATCAGTTAAAAGATTTTTGAGATAAAACGATTTACAAGAATCAGTATAAACTAACGAACTCAGATTCTGTACTTGATAGGATAACAATAATTTGCATTCTAGAACACCGATGATATTAAATCAGTTTAACTTGAAACAGTATCTGCATTAGGATAACAAAAATTTCTTGAAATTAAAACATAATTTATAATCAATAGTCCATTTCAAATAGGACTACAACCAGGACAAAAGTTTGCCAAAAAATTGAAATACACAATTTGTTCAGACAACTATAACAAAATTTTTGTGTTGTTAAACACAAAATTTAATTTAAGTTGTCTTCTTTATACAAGTTTGATGATTTGTTATAGAATAACCTCTAATGTTTATATAATGATTAATTAAACCTAATAACAATCCGCAACACTTCGGAAAACTCGAATAAAATCTATGTACGACACTATCATTTATACATTTAAAACTAACTTTTTGCTGTAATAAATTGTCCTTTTTTAATTGAATAGAATATTCAGTAAATATAAACATATTAAAAACAGTTTGTGAAACAAAGTTTAAACCACCCATGTCAGACTGTTGTGTTAAGTATGAGATTCTAAAAAACTACCACTACTATTTAAAAACGAAACGCAATTGTCACAAATTAACTTTTTCTTCATCACCTCATGAGTACAACTACCGCTTAAATAATCATCATCATCAGTCCTGGAACTGGTTAGATGCATACCATCATTGTTTCCTATTCTGAACTAACCTACAGATTTCCCTGAAATTTGCACAGTCTGCATCTATCACAATCTGATCTAGGTCTACATCTACCTCTTTTTTCCTATCTCTGCTTGTAATATATCCCATACTATTCCCCAAAAACACCTCAAAACGTATTCTGCCCTTCTATTTCTCTTATCTTTTTCCCCAGATATCCTTGTTCTCCTACTATTTCTATAACCTATTTCTTACTTAAATAATATATGTTATTAAATTCTAAACAGTTTCTACACAGAAATTAATCAATGTTTAAATCATACATGCTGGAACTTTTTTAATTTACGTGCTGACGCTGTGAAATTTTTCTTTGCATGTTGATGTGAACGATTGCGTCGAGTACAGAACCAAGGGATACCAATACGACAGACAGATTTTGTAATTGCAGATATAATAAAGGATTTATGCTGTATACAGGTTATCCAAGAAAAATCCACAACTTAAGAGAGAACAATAGAACAATAGGTTTCAATACCAAAGTTACCAGAAATCGTAGTTAGGGTTTCCTCCAACTGACGTACTGCATAAGCAACACTTGCTACTAAATATTCTGAAGGATAAGTAAGTCTACAAGTTTTTTCAGAATATTCCTTATGCGATAGCAATAAATTACAAGGAAGTTCTGGGTTGCCTAGTAAAGCTGAACAGCATTCTTCACAATTATAAATTGCTTTCTGAAGTCTAAAAGCAATGTACCCAGACACATATGCCACAGAAAATGTTTCTACTTTTCTTGTAGTTACGGCCGCTACTATTTCTGCAATCTGGTGTGAATCAGCCTGTGCGTCAGTTGTAGCTTGAACAATATGTTTTGTGGAATGATGAATAGATCCCATAGAAATAAAGGAACGTACGTTACTTAGAAGAATTCCATCATCTTCTTCGCAATTGCCACCATGGATACCTTGATTTACCAATCCATGAATAATTTGCGTTTTTAAAGCAGCTATAAATTGGGTAACTGTAGGATTTTCATTGTTGCCGCATGCAGATCGTATACCGCCAAATAAATTTTCAAGAGCATCTTGATTGAAACAACGTGGACGCATGTACTGAAAGCCACAGTTTCTCAATGTTTTCCATACTTCCTTAATTGCTTTTAAAGTTGTTAACCAACCAATTTGTGAGGGGGGGTTTAGTATTGTTTGGAAGTCCTGTTTTTGTGAGTCTCTGGAATCTCCATTCACGAACCATTTTGTAAGCATGCGTCCAGTATTTCAAATGAGGGGTTTCTGCAGATATAAAACAGCGCTTATCTTTACCATCAGGAGCAGTTTTAGAAGTGCCATTTAAACTGTCAAACAACTCATCCATCTGGTACACAAACGTAGCAGTTGCAAGTGTTCTTTGTGGTAAAGCAGCTGTAACAATAAAAGTAATTTTAGATTACGATGCTGATAAATTTAACAGCAAAATATTGTCTAAGATAGCAATAATTTAATGTTGACTATTTAGAATGCTTTTAAAGGAACTCAAAGAGATCTGCCTTCCAAAGAGAACAGTAATCGATTAGTCAAAAAAAAGTAAAATAAAAGTGTGCATATCATTTTTATATTAAAATAAATTTATAATTAAAAATAATGATGAAAGTTAAAACTTATTAGACTTCAACACAAAAGCTGGTAGGAACTAAATTATTTACTTCGGTAAAAGAAATACTGCTAGAGCTATGACTAGAAGCATCAATCTGGAGTTCCGTAATACTTATTTATTAGGTAACAATTGCTAAATGATACTAACCTCGACTCATTAACGAAAACAAGTATGAAAAAACCAAACGACTCATTACTTGAACAGCAAATTTTACTTTCATAGTATCTCGCATATTAGGTTTGATGTGAGTGTCTCTTAATTTGTGAAGCGATCTAAAGCAAAATGGTGATTCCTGATCTATTGTGTATGCTTCTACAATGTCGGAGTATTTCGCATTCATTATTTCGCACTTATCACCAATATTTACTTGTAAAAGCACTGAATATTTTCTAAATAAACGTACAAAGCATTTCAACAGATGTGGGACATCAAATATGCTGTAGATTTGGGCTCCATTACATTCTATAAAAGGACTTTCAATACTAGAATGTAATTGTTTCAACAATTTTACATTATTAGTACCCATATTGCAAATTGTTGCAACTACATCCAAACCAGCAAGTTTTTGTGCAGCATCTATAACTTCTAGAAGTGCAAGCTTTAATTCTGAAACAATCATTGGGCTATTTGAAAAATAAAAAGCAAGTGGTTGTTTCCAACGACGTTCAATGCATTGAGCCATAAAAACAAGGGCATGATTGGCAAATTTTGTCGTACGGCACTTTGTTCCTAAGTCTTCTAAACCTCGTATGCGATCCACAGATGAATTGAACTGCAAATGTTCCCAAATAGCCATTTCATCAAATGCTAAGGTACATTTTCTAGCTTCAGAACCACATGTTTTTAGTGCTTCATTTAAGTAATAAAAAATGTTTATTTATACCAGCTTCAAATGAAATCTTTTCTAATATGGATACAACGGTTTTACGTGAAGGTAGAGAAACAAATCGTCGCAATAAGTTGTAACATTTTGGACTGCGTTTCATGAGAGCCAAAGACATGATTTTTTCATCCAAAGTCCATCGCCTACCTTTAGGATTTCTCTTGGCACACCGCAATTGCGCGATTATAAAATCCACAGTTTGTGTAGGCAAATCTTTAAATAAATTCTTCACAGAAGAAGAACTGTCAAAATCGTTACATAAACTTTTCAAATTGTGGCCCCTTTGTTTACACAGTCTCTTAACTTTCCTCAAGTGATCTTTAGTTCTGCGAACAATGCCAGTAAGTGTTTTCTCCCTGGGTGTAAGAAGTGGAATATCTTTTGAAAATATGTATTTTCTACGAGACGTAGACAAACCAGACGAAAGAAAGTGCCCTGATGTTGATCTCATATTAACAGTGGTAGATGATTCAGTAATAGGAGTAGAGAGTGAAGGAGTAAAGTCTTGGTGAGGTGATGGTGATGCATGATTTGTAGTATCAAAAGACCAAGTTATCTGTTTATTGTCAATAGCCGATACAAATTGCGATGGAACAGCGCTCTTTAACAAATGATGTGTTTGGAGATTCGCGTAACTTTCTACTTTGAAGTGTTGGCTACAAATAAAAGAGGTGTGCAATGAGTCCCCCTTATAGTGTATGCCTACTGCTTCCTGCCACAATTTCGATCTACGACAAAATTCAACTGGTTTTATATAGCAATTTAAATACAAAAACACTCACTCGTCGAGATTTTGAGGGAAATTATGCATGCGCTCGACTTCTGTGTTAGCATTTCCACACACCAAACAGAAAACCATTATATAAAATTAATCTGTAAAAACATATACATATTTAAAAAATTATAGCATATTTGACAAATTTATATTTAAAAACAAGCAATACTTAGAATGAATAATATTATATGGTTATAGGTGTCTAACCGTTCACCAAAAATTCCAAATTTAATAAAGGGTTACAAACTTTTTAATAATGATGTAAAATCAATGATAATATATACTTACCAATTCAACTATAAAGGTAAAACGTTGTTAGTTCATATAAAATTTTTAATGGTCAAAAATATAACAATTTACAGTTAAATTTAAACACACTTTTCTAGCGAAAATATTAAGGCACTAAAGAATAAGACATACATAAACGAAACAATAACATAAACGAAAAATTAACATAAACATTAAATAAAAACACAAAAACGTAATAAACAGCAGGAAAAAGTTTATTCATAAGCTGGTTTAAACACAGATAGCTGTCAACCTGAAAGTTGCGCGCCGGAAATTATATAGAAATCTGTAAAATTTCTGATTGCGTTTTGCGCCCTCTCAGTACACTTTACAGATTGATGGATAAAGATAGTATCATCTTTCAGTCTATATAATGAAATGAGATAGATTTTTGTAGCGTCTGGACAAATTTTCCTATTAAGTTAACACTCTGAAGGTTACTCTATGATCATAGACAACCAAGTAGATATATATCTTTAATAGGATGACCTTGGCTCAAGTTTTAGTTTCTTCCCACTGGCAAGAGGCGCCCTAGTCAATATAATTCTATCATGATGTGTACATAATATATTTTAAATTTCTGTTTTCCGTATGTTTTATTTGGATGCAATTATTATAATGTTTATGACATTGATGCAGTTACTGTTTTTATTAAATAAATTTGTCGACAGACTAAAATTACAAAATAAAGCATAGATGAGATTGATCATTGGTAGTGAAAATGTAATAATTTAATTAAACAATTCGGTAGAATGTTGTAAGCTTCAGCGCTCATCCGATCACTGAAGTTAAGCAACGTCCCGCGTGGTCAGTACTTGGATGGGTGACCGCTTGAAAAACGTATGCCTGTTGGACTTTTTTTTATTTTTATTGTATAATAGTTTCTTCCTTGACGCAGGGATGGCGCTTATAATTCTAAGAATCTTACTATTGAGTTCGTTGTCTACTTGTTTTTGTCTATGTCTATGATACAGATGATCGTAAGTGAGCGCACAGAAAGCGTAAAAATTTGCGCTACAAAAAATGTTGACCGTTCCCAAAAAGGTTTGTATGTAGCGCCGTGTCCAGCAAAAATATCGGGAACCGTTTGCAAACTGTTGGCTCTGGTGAATGCAACCCATATAACACACGAAATATAAGAGTACCTCAATGTAATAACACCAAACTAAAACATTGGCGCCACCTATGAACTGATCTACATAACTAAGGCTAATTTGCCGCCAATGGCGGTCTATTCAAATAAGTCTACTAGTTGTGAGTTTTGCTCAATATTCAAACCTATTGAAAATTAATGACTATTTTGTTGCCTGAAATAATATTTAAAAAACATTATAATGCAATTGTCATGTAAACATAATATAATGTTGGAATTAATTCAATAAATAGAATTTGTGCCAATCAAATTCAGTTATCAATTTATTCTATAGACTTGAGATGTAAGCAAAACTGACAAAGTAGAACAAACAACCATAATAATTGAAAATTTCATTGGGGGTTTTTCCTTGGAAAATGATGAGTAGAAGACTCCAAATTGGAACCTTGTGAAACATCTGAAGTCGCACAGCATGGAATTGACTTAAATCCATTATATATATAACATAACGATCAGTAATAGGGAAACTTAAGACCTTAAATACATGGGCCAGAGTTCCCTTAAACATCATATGGTGGATTTTTTGTGGTATTTTTGCAGTCGTAAATGAACAACTTACTCTTCTAACACTTGCACCAACTCTTGAACACATTCATTAATAAAATAAGTCAACAGAAATTATTTACTAAGCTATAAAAATATTAATACAATATAACAATTTCATTCACCATTAAATATCTGAACGCTTATAAAGCAAGCCCTAGAAAATTATATATCATTTACAATTACTACATCACTATAATTTATGTAACATACATGCAAAACTTCAAGTAACTCGCTGGCTGTTTAGTATTAAACTAACTTGAACATAGATATGATATTAGGTTCACAGACTTCAATCACTGACCACCAAAATTTTGATAATAAGAAATTAGATAACAATAAATGGTAAATCTTGGGTGAATGAGTTGACATATATCATCTCTCGTTGTTCCGAGGCATCACCTGTATAAAATTTTGATGAGTAGTATTTTTACAATTTACATTGCAATTTATATTTTCACACGCGTTATCTGATGACTGAATATTGTTTCTACCGGTATTATGTAGTAGCTGAATTTAATATGTCATTTATTTCCAAGGTTTAAACCTAATGCAGGTTATTTACTCCGACTAACAGACAATGAACTTAACCTTTTGTAGCTAACGTGTGGTCTTTGAGACTGACAAACAAGAACAACCAAATACTACTAATGCAGCAAGCTCTGGGTGTCATGCCCTTTAGTACCTTTCTAATTCATGCTTTTACATCTAGTGTGCAAGTTTGAATAACACGAACACCAAAATTTTGGAAAATAATTTAAGGGCTAAATTAGATAACTTAAATAATTCAAACATGGCAACTGAACAAACAAATTATCAATTGCTAAAATTACATTTAGATTCCATTCCCCCTTACGATTGAACCCTCATATCTTGACAATATTTATCAAAAATTGTGAGAATGTAATTAAGGTATTCACAAGCCAAACTAATATTCAATTAAAGAATTTCTTACTTAGGGCTATTATAGGCAAATTGATAGGTAGAGCTCAGATATTAATAGGTTCATGCATAGAGTTAAAGTATTGGGACGAAATCAAAAACGTATTAAATTTATGTTTTGGAGATCAGCGCAATATAGATTGTCTTACTCAAGATTTAATTAGTTTAAGACCAAACAAACATGAGACGCCATATAATTTTGGAATGTGTTGTCAAGACGCAAGAAATTTAATAATCGCAAAATTAAATTTATTGACCATTTCAGCCGAAGAGCGTACTATTAGACTTAAAAGTTATGATGACCTTGCGCTTGAAACATATATTCGTGGTTTGCCGGTAACCATTCAATCGAATGTTAGACTATGTAACCCTAGTAGTTTAGAGCAAGCTATGGGATTAGTTATCGAAGAAGAAAATTTCTTACATTCAACACAGAGAAATACTAACTTAAATTCAAATTTCAGACCATTTTAACAATTTCAATTATAGATACCCAAATACATCTCAATACATCCAACCTTCATATTCGCAATTTCAAATGCAAAAGCCTCATTTTCAAAACAAACTCAAACAGATTTTACACCCCATTAGACCATCAGAGAACATATAATCCAAGTTCCCATTTTAATAACAGGTTTGAGATGCAAAACACACCATTTAATAACAAACACAATTGTACAAATTCATTCAAAGAATTGCTCAAGTTTGCCCAAATAACACATCCAATTTTAATAAAAACGAACCGACAGAACATCTTCCAGAAATACAACTATTAAACATCAGTTTCAATCTCAAAGGTTATACAATCAAAATACAAATAGTTAAAATTGCAATTGCCCTTATTTTATAGTACGTGAGAATAATGTAGATACTGCAAACTGTAATGCTTAATTATGATAGCAACGATCCCGTCCATTCCTTGGAAATAAATGACATATCAAATTCAGCCACTACATAATGCCGGTAGAAACAATATTCAGTCTTCAGATAACGCGTGTGAAAGTATAAATTGCAATGTTAATCGTAAAAATACTACTCATCAAAATTTTATACAGGTCATGCCTCGGAACAACGAGAGATGATATATGTCAACTCATTCACCCAAGATTTACCATTTATTGTTATTCCCGAAATTAATGCTAGCTTTTAATCAATACTGGTAGTACTCGTAGTTTAATCGATCCTGAAATAGCACGTTAGTTTTATGCAAATTTCATTTACCCAGAGTCTTTAAATATTCATCCGCACATAACATGATAACTTATCATAATGAAGTAGCACGTATACCACTTTTTCAAATCTTTAAAGTGAAGGATTGTTACAAATTTTTTCTCAAATAATAACCCCACATGCAACTATTCCTATTATTTTAAATTTCGAACCAGAAATGCAAAATAACCAATTCACAAATTATTCGATAATTTAACCAAGCGTTGCAGACAAATCATAAAAAATCCCAGTACAAATACATAATGGAATTGGAATATTAAACCACACAAATTTTGGAAATGGATTTGAAACAGAAAAGCTTTAGTTTAATGTTGTCGAAAATTTTGCGACTATTGTAGTCACAAATATTAATGAATATCCCGTTAAAATTTCTATTTTTTAAACCTCTCGAAATCGAACCTATAAACATTTTGATGTAAATTTTATAGAAAATTTGGAAACAAACCTAGAAATAACCGAACCATATGACGATAAATTAAAAAGAAATTTGAAAGATCTTCGAATTGCAATAAGGAAGAACAAGACGCTATAAGGAAATTGTGTTTAGAATTCCATGATATTTTTTATTGTGAAGGAATTCCCCTCAGTTAAACATAAGATAAATTTAAAAAAGGATTCCCCAATTTTTACAAAATCATATCGCCTCCCAGAAATTCACCGTAATGAAGCTAAATCACAAATAAAAAAATGTTAGATCAGGGCATAATTGAATATAGTGTTTCACTTTGGTTTTCCCCAATTTGAATAGTAGAGAAAAAGGTTGACGCATCTGGTAAACGTAAATGGCGAATTGTAGTAGATTATAGAAAATTAAATTCCGAAACAATTCCTGACAAATATCCATTACCTAATATTAATGAGATTTTAGACAGGTTAGGCCAGGCAAATTATTTGACAACCCCAGATTTGGCCAGCGGGTTTTTTCAAATTCAGATGGATCCCCAAGACGTACAGAAAACAGCATTTAGTACCCCGCAGGGACATTTTTAATTGAAAAAGATGCCTATGGGCTTAATTAATGCCCCTTTGACATTTCAACACGTGATGGATAGAGTTTTACGCGGACTGACGGATCAATTGTGTATAATATACGTTGACGATTGTCTTGTGTTCAGCTCATACCTTCAAGAACACAAAAAATTGAAAGAAGTTTTGAAAGATTCAGACAACATAATTTAAAAATACCCAAATCAGAATTCTTACAGAAAACCGTAATGTATTTAAGACACGTAATTACCCCTACAGGAGTAAAACCAAACCCAGACAAAATAACAGCCGTAAAAATTTTTTCTTTACCACAAACACCGAATGAAATCAAAAGTTTCTTTCGACTATTAGATTACTACAGACGTTTCATAAGACTTTGCCAAAATTACAAAACCCATGACGAAATGCTTAAAGAAGAATGCCAAAGTAATACACGACAAAGATTTTCTAGACAGCTTTAGAATTTGTAAAGAAATTTTAACCAACAGTCCCGTTTCAGTATTCCGACTTTAGTAACAAATTTATTTTGACAACAGACGAGAGTAACTACGCGATTGGAGCAATATTATCACAAGGAACTATACCCAATGACTGAACAATAACATATGCATCTAGGACACTCAATGAAACTGAAACAAAATATTCAACGATTGAAAAGGAACTGCTTGCAATTGTTTGGGCATGCAAACATTTTCGACCATATTTATTTGGCCAAAAGCTTTATATATATACAGTGTGTACAGTATAAAATGCAGTACATGCGGATCTTGGAAACTGTAGGAGATACGATCTTGGTTAAATGGGACAAAAGTTGCATAATAATGAGGGTATCTCAGATCGGTTTTCAAATTTAAAATTTTTTTCATAGGTTACAAGATAGAGGCAAAAAACACAAAATTGACGATTTCTTTATTTGCGCGTAGTTAGTCTACTAATTGAAATAGAGTGTTCAAATTTGGTATATCATGGTAATTCCCCATTGCACTTCACATTTTCAACTTTTGTCTAGAGCATCTAGATTTTGCGTGACGATGTTCAACTTTTTATTTTTAAATAGTCGCCATATTGGATTTTTACATTTTTGAAATGCTGACAAAAAACCCTTTCCAAAGAGGTATAACATGGCTATGTTTGATTTAATCAAAACACTAAAAATCACATGATTATGTTTTGGTCGTAGTAGGCTTTAATTTCCATTATGACAAAGAGAAACAATTGCTCTAAAACATATCAATTTTCAGTAGTAATAAAAACAGTAAAAAACGTAGAAAATTGAAAATAAATCTGTATTAATCAGAACTTACATAACTATGCATTAACAAAGAATAAATACAAACTAGTATCTATTCATTACAAAATATTATTTAAGCTGTTTTTAGTTTTCATTCATGTTCAGACAATTGCAAATTAACAATCAAGGAAAAAAATATAACAATAGTCAGTCACATGAATTCATTATTTATTTTAAATGTTCAAATAACCCCTTATTTTGTTGAACACACAACCGACATCTTTTATAAACATCTTTACAAGATCGTCTTATCATGGTTGGAGTTATTTTATTTACGGCCTCTTGAACTGCTTGTTGTAATTGGCCGTCATTATCATACGTTTTTGAGTACACACGACTTTTTAAATGGCCCCATATAAAGAAATCTAGAGGAGTTAAATCCGGTGATCTCGCCGGACACTTGCTTGGTCCCCGATTTCCAATCCAGTTTTCATTATACTCAGAATTAAAAAAATGTGTAATAATCAGAGCATTGTGGGGTGGAGCGCCATCATTTTGAAAAATTATATTTTGCAAAGTAGTGAGTGGAAGCTCCATTAGTCTATCTGTCACATTTCCCTGCAATAAATCTAAGTATCTCGCAGAGTTTAAATTTGCATCATAAAAAAACGGACATATAATGTACCTTCCAATAATACCAATCCAGACGTTGAATCCCCATTTAACTTGATGTCTAACTTGGCGGTTCAAATGTGGATTTTCATCTGACCAAAAAATTGTATTTTTGCGGTTGAACATACCACAATTCGTAAATTGACTTTCGTCAGATCACAAAATTGTATATGCAAAATTTGAATTTTCGTTGCACTTTCTGATGTACCAAGCACAAAATTCTATTCTTCGAATTTGATCTTCAGTACGCAATCCCTGACATGGTCGTTCATGATATGGATGGTACTCAAAACGTTTTAAAATAGCGCTTGCCGTAGAATGAGCAACACCTATTGTATTCTGAATTTGTCTAAGAGAAGTACGAGGATTTTCGACAAATGTTTGTAAAACGCTGTTTTCATTATCTTTTTTAATCTGCCTATTTCTCTTAGACAAGCCAAAACTATCATAATTTATTAAATTATTTTGTAATCTCCGAAACATACATCTGTTTGGTTGATGTTTTTCTGGGTATTTATTTAAATACAATTCAGTGGCTTTAACATCATTCCTTCCAGAAAGAATAAAACATTCTAACATTTGATATTTATCACGGTTAGTAAAGCGATCCATTTCAAGCGCAAATGCTTTGCTTAAATTTCTATGTAAATTAATTAACTGTTTTTTTAAACTGCACTACTTGAAACATAAAATAAAGGACAAACTTTGACGTTTCTCAGATGTTGAGCAATTGTTTCTCTTTGTCATAATGGAAATTAAAGCCTACTATGACCAAAACATAATTATGTGATTTTTAGTGTTTTGATTCAATCAAACATAGCCATGTTATACCTCTTTGGAAAGGGTTTTTTGTCAGCATTTCAAAAATGTAAAAATCCAATATGGCGGCTATTTAAAAATAAAAAGTTGAACATCGTCACGCAAAATCTAGATGCCCTAGACAAAATCTAAGTTGAAAATGTGAAGCGCAATGGAGAATTACCATGATATACCAAAGTTGAACATTCTATTTCAATTAGTAGACTAACTACGAGCAAATGAAGAAATCGTCAATTTGGTGTTTTTTGCCTCTATCTAGTAACCTATGAAAAAATTTTGAAATTTGAAAACCGATCTGAGATACCCTCATGATTATGCAACTTTTGTCCCATTTAACCAAGATCGTATCTCCTACAGTTTCCAAGATCCGCATGTACTGCATTTTATACTGTACACACTGTATATATATATATATATATATATATATATATATATATATATATATATACTGATCACAAACCACTAACATGGCTTTTCAACTCAAAATTGACAAGATAGAGAATAAAATGATTAGAGTATGACTACGAAATTCTTTATAAGAAAGGAAAATGTAACATTAATACACACTGTTTATCCTGTATACCAGTCCAATGTTTTAGAAACAGGATCGCTTGCAAATAATCCAGGCGACATAGATGACTACATAGCAGAATTTTTAAAAGGTCTAGATCAAGAACCGCAAAATAAAAATCTACTTGAAACAGAAATTCCTGATGATGACAACATATCTACTCAACATTCTAACTCTAATGGGAACACGAATGAAGGAATTGCTATTTTGGACAAAATTATAAATAACAAACCACGTCAGATTTTAGTTTACCCAAATTTGTATTACAAGACAGACGTAACCTTAGAAAATCAAAGCGACCCCACAATTATAAAAGTCAAAATTCCAGAAATTGACGACAAATTTATTTTAGATTTCTTGATTCAGTACACAGACCCTAGTAACACTTATTATTTACATTTTAACAAAGACAAATTGTATAATGACTTCAATCACATAATCAACAGCATTTTTCTGAAAACGGATTGAAGTTAATTAAATGTACCAAATTGATTAATACACTTACAAACATTGAAGAGCAGACAATAGTAATTAGAAACTATCACGAAGATAAAACGACACAGAGGAATAAACGAGACCTATGAAAAACTCAAAACAAAATTATTACTGGAAAAATATGAAAACTAGTATAACTAACCTTATCAATGAATGTACATTGTGTCAAAGAAATAAACACGCTAGACAGACCCCATACACCCCAATAATGCTAACTGAAATGACGAAAAAACCATTCCAAATTGTACATATATGGACGTATTTAGTTTTGATGGAAAAAAATATTTAACATTAGCGGATGCTTTTATAAAACTAGCTCAAGCTCTTTTTATATATAAAAATAACTTGCAACTTATTACAATGTTACAACAATATTAAAGAATTGTAAAGAAAAATACCACTACATGTATCTAGAGAAACAAGTGTGAAATTACAAAAAAAAGAATCCTCATTATTTCTAATTACTTCACATACATTCAGTAAGAGTAGAATATAGTTCAAAGTTCAAAACATGGCAGTAACCCTTTCAAAGTGAGATACAAAATTGATCGAAAAAATGTCAATCAAACTTATTTCCTCTTATGTTGTGTCAAAAACAATGTGTGTGCCAACTGGTTCATAGGATCAATAAGCGTCTTATCTTGCAAACTATTCAAATGTTTTATAAATTTAAAATCTTTACCTTTCAAAATTAAATTGATCCGCTTACACCAAAAATAAACTACACACTTAACAATTAAATTAGAAACTATTTAGTTTAGATTATGACTCTGACAATTTAAAGGTGTAAAATCCACCTTTATACACGTATAATTCTCCAGTTTTGTACAAAGCTTAAACTCTTGACTAACTCTAGCAAAAATATAAAATAACAACGATAATGACCTATTCATTATAAAATTTAAAAATCTACCTGGCTTCATTAATTCACACGATTTATATGCTCGAGCTTCTATAAACTCTGTATTTCTATCATCATTAAAACTAGTGAGCAACTCCTTGCAAGAAGCACAATTTTTACTATTGACCAATGCCTTACTCGCTACATACCCCGCAATGTAGGTAATTGTATTTATTGCAATACGAGTTTTCTTATTAGAAAGGAATTTCTCCTCAAATGGAATGTCATTCAGATTGTCTAGTTGCTTTACTCCGCTTATGCTTTCCCCAGTAAGAAAGCATCGTAAGTTTTCCAATCCAAACGCATTATCCTCATCACAATTTGATGCAGGCGAATGAGCAGTCATACAGTTATTAATAATTAAAGATTTAAAAGATGATGTAAAATTTTTTTATCCACTGTAAATCGTCGAGCTTTTGCACAAATCTTCTGATTTTTTAACTGCTGACATATAAAAGTATAAGTGGTGTCATTAACATCATTTATAAATTTGTTAAAGTCACCAGAACTAGCAAGATGTTCTGCATTTTCCAACCTTTTTCTAAAACTAGAAATAAAGCTTTGAAGTTTCCGATTTCTTATTCCCCAGTTAACAATTTTCTTGTAAAACTTCCGACATTTAGATGTCAAATGAGCTTGACGAGTTACATTAACCTCGTGTAAAATTGAAATTCTACGCTTTGCACCTGAAATATGTAAATCATAGGTTTCTTATAAGTATGAACTAAAGCATACATACCAGAAGATAACAATGGAGGAGTAACTGGTGCAGTATCTTGCTTAAAATCTGCGTTCACTTGTGCACCTAAAATGTTAATTACAGGTTTTTATACATATCAAATAAGATACATACTTGATGACGTTTGAGGTATAACAGGTGTCAGTTTGTCTGTAGGTAAAATACAAGTTGCCAAATCCATACTGTGCAGATGAAGTGTAGGAACAGCATCGTACATTAATCCTCTATTGCATTTTGTAGAAATGTCGATCACGCACGTAATATGAAGAATGCAAATTTTCATGAGTTAAATTTATTAACATTGGATTGTTAACATTGCTTAACCATATATTTATAATATCTACACTCGCTCTCTGGGGATTTGGAAATCTATGTCGCCGGTTAATACAATCAGAACATCCAGGAACAGCACATTTTTTAATCTGTGGAGACATTTTTTGGAACCTTTAACAAAACACAATAATTAAATTAAAGCAAAACAGAGCCAGATTTTCACAATTTATTACACTGTTAACGAATGAAAAACTAATCTTAATTCATTGTAATTTAATTGTGTTTTATTGTACTTTTGAAACCTTTAATTCAAAGTTAGTCGCTCATATTGATATGTATATACAGTAAAAAGATTAGATAACACTAGAAACAAATTCAAATACTTACCAATTATTACGCAATATTTTTCTTCTGTCACTAAACAAAACACTACCGAATTGTCTTTTAAGTAAAACTGTACCAACTATTTAATAACTAATATAGGTTACTTGTCACTTATTCTACCGATAATATTAAATTTATCTACAAAAACAATTAGTACAAGAACACAGGAATTAGCAAATAAAGTTTAAACCATGTGATCAATATTATTAGCTGTTTACGGTCAAGATGTCAACTACGTTTTTATGTCAAATGCGCGTTTTGTAGTTTTGATCAAAATATACGATCACGTGATTGAACTAAACGCCGCTACTTTCTGAGTTGAGAACTGAATAATATCTCAAGGTCGCCTATAAAGATACCTTTATATTTTGTGTGTTATGTGATGCAACCAATGAAAGCAGCTTCATTTTTGGTTAGATAATTTAATTTCATTAACGCGACATCTGTTTAGAAGAATTTGGAAGTTATGAAAACTTATATCTAGAAACCTTTTCAAATAACATTTGTAGGTAAAGTAATAACACACTTTTATATATGTTGCTAAATTTTATTGGGTTCATTGAATAACAGACTATCGTGAGATCACGGCTTTTCTGTCCGAACGAGGCCAAGAGTTCCGCACTTTTCGCCTCCAAAACGACAAGCCGCTCAGGGTGCTCTTGAGGGGCATCCCAAGGGGCGACCGAGACGAGCATTGCCCCTGGTCATTCTCACCTTGACCAAGTCCACGGAGGCGAAGCGAATCCTCCAGCATGTGCTGCACCATGCAGTACAGATGGAGATACCGCACCGACGGTCCGAAGTAGGACAGTGCCAGCGATTCCGGCATACGCAGTCGAACTGCAAAGGCCACGCCTAAGTGCGCCGGCGGCCACCTTAGCGGCACCTGCCCCAAAAGCAGGGAAGTTCCTGCGGTGTGCGTCAACTGCGGTGGCGCGCATCCAGCGAGCTATAGGGGATGCTCCGCATTCCCGAAGCCAAGGGTGGCCAAGAGGCAAAACGAGACCGCACCGGTCAGCGTCCGCCCTGCGATGTCGACTCCGAGTGCCGCCGCTGTGGAAGTCCACTCCTACGCCAGCGGCTCGGCTAAGGCCGTCTCTACCCCGACAGCCAAGAGCCCTGCTCTTGCGCAAGTTGAGGAGACGCCTGCCCAGGCAGCCCAACCCACCCCCCAGCGGTGGAGCGGCAGCCAGAGAGACACCGTCCAGTGGAGGCGTGCAATGGGGTTCCATCATCGGACTCCACTAGAATCGATTTCCAGAAGCTGACTGCGATCGCCAGAGAGCCAAAAACTTCGGCGATTTACTCATGGGTTTAATTGCCTGCGGCAAGGATATCAGCGAACTCTTCCATCTTGATGGATAGACGTCGCGGATATCCAGGAACCCTGCAGATAGCTTTCTGGAACGCGCGAGGGCTGATGGGAAAGCGATTTGAGTTGCTGGAGTTTGCGTTGCGACACGACCTAGACGTTGTCCTGGTGAACGAAACGTTCCTCAGCGCACGAGACGAGCCTAGGCTTCCCAACTACAGGCTGTTCCGGAACAATCGAGATGGCGTCGGAGGAGGCACAGCGGCGTACGTCAAGACCATTACGTGGTGGACCTGCCAGACCTAGAACGACTGGAAGCGACTGCAGTATGCATAGTACTAGAGGGTTTCGGCTAAGGATGTATCGTTACTTCAATAACGTTATTTAATCGCGGTATTTTCTAGTCGCGACCGGTCGCGGTAACGAAAACTGAAATAACCGGTTACTCGTTACTCCTACTCGATCGCGATTTGGGTAAAGAAAAAGAAGTGGTGGAACTACTGTGCGACGCGCCTGTGTACGCTACGCTGTGAGCATTCTCTATCTCTATTGGCACTGTTGGATTCGCGACCGCGATTCACGTTCGTTCTTCGCTATTTCAATCTGTGTAACCTCTTTCATATCCATAGATGTGGGTGGGTGTTTATCTATGTTTATATCATAATACCATAGTAGTTACGATTCCGCATTGAATGCTTGTGCTTTCGAAGTTCACGTTTTTAGAGGGTGGCTGGTAACCTCCGCATTATAATTATAAATACACTTCACTCGTAAAAAAAGTATAAACATCATTATTAAGTTAATTCATGATCACCAAGTTTCCGTATTTATTTATTAGCATGCTGACTGAGCTTTTATCGATCTTGATGTTTTTATACAATTTTATAATTTATGTCATTGCATGATTTATGATGAAATTGCAATGAAATGTTTACAAATAACTTATTATAGTCTAAGTGTACAAAATGAATTATACAATCGAAGTAAAATCAGTTCTTAAACAGAATTAATTTTTTAAACTAACAAATATATAGCGTTTGGTAATTAAAGGTATTATTTAAAGAACATCGATCTATTATAGATTAAAAATAAAAAACAATTCTTATAAAATAATAATTTGTTACAATCCTAATTATGATTGGACATATTACTAAATTGATTATTTAAAAATAAAATTTGTTTCACTTTTGTGGAACTTAGTCTGTTACGCCGATCTGACAAAATCTGTCCCGATTTGGAGAATATGCGTTCACAGGGTACAGAAGTGGCTACTGTAACAAATTTTTCTTTTACTAAATCGCTCAA
The DNA here is from genome assembly GCA_036346225.1 of Platerodrilus igneus. NCBI lineage: Eukaryota > Metazoa > Arthropoda > Insecta > Coleoptera > Lycidae > Platerodrilus > Platerodrilus igneus. The sequence continues at coordinate 53,687 of JARFIW010000043.1, read as the reverse complement.
ATTGGGAAAATTATACGATTTCTCTTTCCACCAGTCTAGTGGGTTTTCTTTTCTCGAAATTAGGGGTTCCTCCAGATATCTTTGTACCTCGATAATGGCCGTTGATGTTTCAGTGGCGCTTGGGCGAAAACTGGCAACTTTTTTATTGAAACTGTCCCATATAAGAGAATTGACTTCATCTTCATCAACTTTCTTTTTTGATTCTTCTGAGGGCGTAGAAGTAGCATTGTTTCTTTTTTTGATATTATCGGCTACCAACGAAATAACTTTCTTTTTTGTTCTTTCGCTAATAAGCTCGCAAGAAAATCCCAAATTTTTATATCGCGGGTTCAAAAATGTGGATAATGTTAATGACTGGCTGCTTTCCAGGTCTCCCAATCGCTCTGTAATTCCTTTAATAATAATTTGTATAATATTTTTGCATAGTGGAATTTAATTTTTTTCGTGAAGTGCTCTATAAGCATGTAGAATTCCGTCAGTAATTATTATCACCGAGGACGCCGTTACAAACTTTTCTCCACTGATTAAGTGTATTACCCTTTCCATTGGTTTTAAAAGAACTATAAGTTCCTTCAGGAATGCCCATTCTTCCATAGAAACAACTGGAAAATCCTTGTCTAAAAGAACCATTGCAGTTTTTAGCGGTTCTTCGAGTTCAACAAATCGTTCTACCATAGAGTAAGTTGAATTCCATCGAGTACACACATCTTGAATTAAGTTCTTAGGTGCTTTATTCATTTGTTGTTGCTGTGCAATTAATTTTGCCGTTGATGAAGTGCTTCTCCTGAAATGGCCTACAATGGTTCTTATTTTATTAATGACTACAGTGACATCTTCTAATGCGTCTTGAACAACTAAATTAAGCGTATGTGCATAGCATCCAAAATGCCTCAATTATAACTCGTCTTTAATAGCTTTTTAATGTTTGATGCATTGTCTGACACCACCATTAAAATTTTGCCGTCCAAATTCCACTCATTTATGATGCTTCTGATTGTAGCTGCTAGGTTAAGGCTAGTGTGATTTTCTGGAAAGGAAACACATTCTAATAATATGCTTTTAATTTTGAAATCAGCATCAATGAAATGGGCCGTAACAGCTAAAAAGCTTTCGGTGTTTCTAGAGGTCCAACAATCCGTAGTTAATGTAAATGATTTAATTTTAGGCACAATAGTTTTTATATTATTACAACATTCTTCATATGCTGCAGAAAGCAATGTGTTTGTAATTGTTTTTCGCGAGGGCAATTGATATGAAGGGTTTAAGTTAAATACAAAGGTTTTAAAACCACAGTCCTCAACAATAGAAAAAGGTTGAAAGTCTAAAGTAAATAATTTTAATAAGCTATTGTCAATTCGTTTCCTAGAATGTACACCCAACTTTCTATTAAGAAAAGAGTTAATATTTGTTTGGGCTTTAACTCCTTGCTCCTTGACCATATTAATACCTGCTGAACTTGTGCTTGCAGTAGAATAAGTTTCTTCAGTATTGGAATTCATAGCAGTGTCGCTTTGCGATGTAATGCTAGCTTCTACAAATTCCATTTTCTGCTTTTTTTGCGGCGCATCTTGTATGTTTACACTTACATGCTTTTTTTAATATGCTTTTTCAAGTTGTTTGAGGTACTTTTAAAACTAATCTCTTTATTACACACATTACAAATGGCAATTTTGTCTGCTTTTGGTTTTTCAGTGAAAAAATTCCATATAAGCGATGACTTAATAGATCTTTTGCTAGACATGTTTCCTGAAAGTTGCAAAGTAGCAAGTAAATAAAAAATATCTATTTAAAGATAAACGAACTTACCTGAAAATATTGAGAAATATTGTTATATATTTGTTTTTTATAAATAAAGTTCAAACTATAACTTAACACAAAACAGACACTATATACAAATTATTAAAAACGATCAGCTGCCGAACGAACACTAAATAAGAAGAATTATGGAAATGAAATGTTACTGAAGACTTGGGAATCCGATCCAAAGAATGTTAAAAAAGAACAATAATATTGGAAACAGGTAAAGAGTAAAGATTCATTGATTCCAAAATCGCTGTAAACCTATAGTCCATTCCAGCTAAGAATAAAGCGATGAAAGGTATAGGGAAAGTTTAACCTTCGATTTGATTGGTTAAAACATGATGTTGATTTACACAGCTTATTACTAAACATTTGTATTTAAAATATATGTAATGCACCCTTGTCGAATTTGCAATAAAAACGAGTTATTGAAAATAATTTAGGCTAGTCACAATTTATAATCACTCAAATATGGAATTAATAATTATTCTGTATGTATATATAAAAATTATAATTAATTTGCTGTATAAATCCACCTTGCGTACAAGGTCATCTACTTTATTCTTATTTGGAATGGACTATATTATCAAGCAGGTAACTCGCTACATAATAGAGGTGCATGAAACCCTTCACAGATGACGCATACTGCAGTCCGTTACTGAATAACGCGATTCGGTCGCGGTATTCATTAGTCGCGATCGCGACTGTAACGGTATTTAGAAAGAACCGTTATTCCCATCTCTAGTTTCGGCCCCTACGCCTGATCTCGGTTTATAACCGGCCAGGTGGCGAAGCGCTTAGCACGCAGGACCTGGACGCGTTGTTGGATGCGAGAGAACCTGTGCTTTTAGCAGGGGACCTCAACTCCAAACATCCGTCCTGGAACAGGACAGTTTGCTGACGGACGTGAGGTCGAGGTCTTAGGACCAGCAAAACCCACTCACTACGGCAATAGAGGCAGGCCTGATGTACTAGACGTCGCGATCCTCCACCAAGTGACGCTGAACACGGAGATCCGGGCCGTCAGGGACCTCAGTTCTGACCACAACCCGGTGCTGCTTCATCTCGGAGGGGAGCGAGCCCCGGCCATTAACAAAACCCCTAGGGTTTCGTGGCCGGCGTTTGCCGCCCATCTAGCGAGGTCGGTCGAAGGGATGTCTAACGACATACCGACGGCTGACGCGCTGGAGGCGCAAGTGGACCGCCTCGTCGAGTGCATACAGACCTCGGTCAGTAGAGCCACTTCCATGAGACCGGTAGCGGATAAGAGGGACATCCTCCCTCTGCACATCCGTGACCTCATCCGGGAGAAGAACCGCGCCAGGCGTCAGTGGCAAAAAACCTGGGATCTTGCGGAACGACTCCGGTACAATCGATTGGTCGCCGAAATGCGATTAGCAATTCGGCGGCACCGGAACGAGGCCTGGGAAGCCAGACTGGAGAACCTCCGAGCCGCTGACAACTCTCTGTGGAGGATGTCGAAAGTACTGAAGAACAAGAAGTCCCCGATGCCTCCTATCCATTGCGAAACAGGCTTAGCCTATTCAGTCCCTGAAAAGGCAGAAGTCTTCGCAGACAGCATGGAACGTCAGTTCGAGCCGAACTATGCTCACGCAGACCTTCGGCATATCGAACGGGTGCAGCGCGACGTCCGACGGAGGCTAAGGGACGACGATCCTCAGGAACTTGACCCTACCACGGTTGAAGAAGTCAAGGATCTTATCAAGGCCTTAAGGGTCAGAAAGGCTCCTGGACCGGACGGTATCTCCAACCGGGCTCCGAAAGCGCTGCCGAAAAACGCCCTCCGGGCGTTGACCGGAATCATCAATGCCATGTTGAGACTCCGCCACTTTCCATCCACATGGAAGACGGCGGACGTCGTAGTGCTCCGGAAGGCAGGCAAATCTGCGACATTCCCACAGAACTACTGGCCCATTAGCTTGCTGTCGGTGGTTGGGAAAATAGCGGAAGCCGTCTTTCTAAGGAGACTCCAGGCGGCGATGCAGGAGCACGACGTTATCCAGGACGAACAGTTTGGGCTCCGCAAGGGGCATTCCACCGTTCACCAGATACTGCGAGTGGTGGAGCACATCGCGGAAGGCTTCAACTGGCGACAGTCAACCGGCGCAGTGTTCCTGGACGTGTCTAAAGCTTTCGATAAGGTCTGGCACAACGGCCTACTCTACAAGATGCTGGAGAGGGGTTTACCACGCGCTCTCGTCCAACTGACAAGATCCTATATTCGTGATAGATGGTTTTGCATCAGGCTAGACGGCGTGCGGTCGACGAGGCGGAGAATCAGGGCTGGGGTACCCCAAGGCTCTCTCCTCTCGCCGCCACTCTTTAGCATCTTCGTGAGCGACCTACCGAAAACGGCAGACACCAAGGTAAGCACTATACGCCGACGACACAGCCATTCTAGCCAGGTCCCGTGCTCCGCACCTCATTATGCAGAGACTGCAAACGGCAATGGACGCTCTCGAGGAGTGGCTAAGACTCTGGCGAGTCGAGGTCAACCCAGAAAGGAGCACGGCAGTTTTCTTCTCGAAGCGACGTCACCGACCTGGAGACGATGTCAGAGCGTTCGACGAACCGATACTTTGGCGTCCAGACGTCAAGTATCTAGGGGTGTTCCTTGATTCTCGGCCAACCTGGAAAGGTCACATCGAGTATGCGGCAAACAAGGCCAAGGGTGTTATGGCTCAGCTATACCCCTTGACCAATCGCCGAAGTAGGCTGAACGCTTCAAACAAGCTTAGGCTCTACCAGGCGATAACCAGACCGACGTTTGCATACGCATCAGCGGTGTGGGGTAACGCAGCGGAAACGCACATGCGGAAACTCCAGGTTATCCAGAACAAGGCCCTAAGGGGAGTCTTCGGAGCTCCCTGGTTCATTCGAAACGCTCAGCTTCACAGAGAGGCAAATCTGCCAACCGTCAAGGAATGGTTCCGGTCGAACGCAGAGGTTTTACGGATCTCTAGAAGATCACGAAAACCAGCTCATACGTGCTCTGGGCGCGTATGAAGAAGCCCTATGGCGATGACATAGGCACCCCAGTGCGATGCTCCGGCAATGAGAATTGCTGCGATTCTATCAGACGTCCGAAAGGAATAAACTGAGCGTAACGCCATGTTTTTTCCAATCGCGACGGCGGTGAAGGACCTAGTATCCCGACACGGCCGACTGCTTGAAATATGGCAGGTGAGCATTTTTCACAAATATTACGCCCTCGTTCGGATGAGAGGTTAAATGGAGGTCCCGTGTGTGAGTGTTGTCACGCACGTTAAAGATCCCTACCTTGCCTGGAACGGCAAGGGTTCGGCAAAATTCTAAATTTCCAGGCAACAAAAAACTCGCCTCCTGGTCAATGTAGTACCTTCGGGTGGAGCATTGGAAATCTAAATGAACGGTGAAGGACCTAGTATGCGTCGCCGTGGATCAATGTAGTAAGCGTAAGACTACGGATCCCAAGGTCCCGGGTTCATATCCCGACACGGCCGACTGCTTGAAAAATGACAGGTGAAACGACTAAGGGCAGAGATGTAGCACTTAGTTTACAACCGTATGTTGACATGACCAGGCATAGCAGACTAAATTTCAATAGTCAATTACAGAGATGCCACTCCCTAGGAGATTCTGGATCAGTCTCCTGTGAATCCTCGCCACAGACGAAGAGAACGCGCAAGAGGAAAAGAGAAAAGAAAAATCCAGGCAGTCCTGTAGTGAATCAGGATTCACAAGGCAACAGTCCTAACCTGCAAAACCTAGTTAGGAAGGTAGATGAATTGGTAGACTTTAAGAATGCACATAGAAGCGTGCATACCCTCCTAAAAGACGGAATTGATGAACTTCAAAAATTGGTCAGGCGTATAGTTATAGAAAGAGGGGTCGAGGTAGAAAATCAAAGAGTCATGAAATCCAGGATGGAAGCTCTGGGGCAAGAATGTGCAAGGCTCATCGCAGAGGCTAAAGAGAAAGAGATGGGCTCTGTGGATGCCGCATCGCAAACAGATCATTGGGAAGGTTATGAAGAAGCAGTGTTGACAAAACTACCAAAAGACATGACATGGAATAACTGGATAAAGATAAAGAAAATGGATTGGGACGCTAAGTTGTTTGGCAAGACAGAGATTAAGCAAGGGGATTCTCTTGAAAGCGATGACGACACTGTCAAGATTGTGATGGTCGAACAGGGAGATCCAGAAATGAATAATGGAGACGATACAGGGAGAGGTTTCCTGAATTAACCAAGAGTACAGAACAACTCGAAATAATCGAAAACACGACCAGAGTTCGATCCATGGGACAAGTAGAGATCATTAAGAGGATAGTCAGGGCATCTCTAGATGGTACTGAAGAAGGTATGCTGGCAATGATTCAACGAATACGGGATGAAACGGCTATGTATAAAAAAGTAGCTTTACACACAGTAGCCGGCATTAGTACCACCACTCTCTGTAGAATGACGGCATGGGCATGTGACACCACGAACACAATGGTGAATATATATTCCGCACAAATGATAGATCCAAAGAGAAGAGATCATGGTACGAGTGGAGCAAGGGACAGTTATGCGCTGATAGTGGGCAAGAAAGGGGAGATTATAAAACCCTATTAAAAGATGTTAAGAATGATATTAAAGCTAGCGGTATGGTAACATCAATCCAATAGGTCAGATGCACCAGGGAAGGGCAACTTCTTATCACCATGGATAAGGATGAGGCAGCCCTAAGAGGAATAAAGAATGCAATAAAGATGAAGGACAGTACCATTCCGGCCAGACAAATGGGCGTGGCACATGATAAAGTTGTTCTAAATATAAGAGGTTTAGAAGTGGCAACGGAGCGCGAGGAAGTAATAGAGGCAGTGCAGGAAAGATTAGATAGTGTAAATTCTGAGGAACACAAACTAGGGGAGCTCAGACCGGGCACCAGAAGCACTCAAACGATATCACTAACGGTCAGCAAAAAAGACGTGAATAAACTGTTGAAGGAAAATCTTAGGATTGGTCTGGCACTGTGCCATGTGGAAAAGCGTATAGAGGTCAAGCAATGTTACCGGTGTTGGCATTTTAATCACACTTCGGCTAAATGCAAAGGGCCAAATAGAACATTAGCCTGCATGAAATGCGGAAAGCAAGGCCATATGGCTAGAGAAGGATTTCTGCGTTCTATGTGAGCAAGGCGGGTATAGAATGGGGGGATGAGGCTGTCCTACCTTTAGAGAGGCTTTAGCACATGCCAACAGTGCAAAAGATATTTAGATAGACTAGTGGTTTACTATCAGTGTGATAAAGGATTAATTGTGATAATGACTGTGATATTTTATTTTATGTGAAACTTATGTTGGTACTGTTGCAATGTATTGTTTTAAAATACTTCAAATTAATGTAAACAGAAGTCGCCATGCACACGACATGGCTACAGTCACGGCTGCCAAATATGAATGTGATATCATAACGATCACAGAACCAAAAAAATCAATTAAACTTAGTAGCAAGATGTATATGAATGAAACTCAATCGGCTTTGATCCTATTAGTTAACTACAACCTCCGAATAAGTAACTCAATCTCGGGCAATTGTTTTGTGTGCATCGAAACGGAATTGGTAAATATTTTTTCTGTATATATAAGCCCTAATTGTGATATAGACCAATTTGTTCGGTACTTAGATGAACTATATGTAATCGTTAGTAGATCTCCAAAAGATATAATTACCGGTGACTTTAATGCAAAAAATACAATATGGGGTGGAAACATCAACAATGAGAGGGGAAGGTTGCTTCTGGAATGGGCAAACTCTCTAGACATGGTCATACTTAATGATGGTCGACAACCAACTCTAGTACGGCCAAATGGAACGCCCTATATCGATTTAACGATGATCTCAAACGAAATGGTAGCTCTGAACCCAGATTGGCAAGTTCTTGACGAGGAAACAGCCAGTGACCACTGCTACATATTACTAGGGCTAAGGAGTACACTGGCAAGTAAGCCTATATGGATGAGAGGAAAAATAACACCGGAAAAACTAGTTAAATGTTTTCGTAAAATGTATACCAACGAGGATGTAATGCAAATGAGTATCAAACAAATCACGGATAAAATGACAAAGGCATATAGACAGACAACCGAGTGTATACGTGTATCCGCAAAGGGTAACTTTCCCTATTGGTGGTCCGAGGATATCAGGCAACAAATAGAGAAGGTACGAAAACTTAGGAGAAAATATCAACGGGCACAACAAGACACAGAAGCCAAAGCATTTTATAAAATTGAACACAAAGAAGCTAAAAAACTACTTAAAAACTGCATACACAATGCAAAGAAAGCAAAATGGAAAAAGTTATGTAATTACCTAGATAATGATATATTTGGTGATGCCTACAGAATTATTCGTAAGCAACTAAAAATGCACGGTAGTAAAATCGACCACTCTGATGAACAAAAGAATGGCATTTTTGAAGAGCTATGCATACAAGAAAATCTGAACAACGAGATATACATGCCGACAGTAGACACTCAGGATACATTACAACCTTTTACGTTGGAAGATGTTCTGAATGCTTGTAAAAAAATTAAGGTTGGCAGGGCACCAGGCCCTGATGGACTCCCACCTGAGGCTGCTATAGAAATGGCCAAAGCGGAACTGGTAGGATTTACACAGTTATTCAACAATTTACTAAGAATAAAGAACTTTCCAGAGGAATGGAAATGTGCCAAGCTGTCACTTATAGAAAAACCTAGACAGGAATTGGCGGAAAGACCCAAATTTAAGCCAATTTGCCTACTGAACACTATGGGAAAGGTAATGGAAAACCTAATTAACTGTCGATTACGAGAGGAAATAAATAGCCGGGGGGGATTTAACAAGAATCAATTTGGTTTTGTCAAAGAAAAAACAGCATTTCAAGCCATTGATTTAGTATTAAGAAAAGTTAATGAGAATGACACAATCGGTAAAAGGTGATCCTCATCGACGTCCGCAACGCCTTTAACACTGCGTCTTGGAAACTAATTGTGAAAAAATTGGAACAGAAGGGGGTGTCGCATTACTTGACCGAAATAATCAAATCATATCTTAGCCGGCGGTCGCTCATCATATCACGGAATAATAGCAGGTACGTCGGGGGAGGTGTTCCACAGGGTTCCATACTAGGACCTACTTTGTGGAACATCTTATACGACGATGTAATGAATATTGAAGTCCCTCAAGGAGTGGAAATAATCTGTTATGCAGATGATTTGGCACTCATGCTACCAGCTAAGGACCAAAAACAACTTCAGACACTGGTGGAAACTTCCATGAAATCTGTAATGCGTTGGCTAAGGGTAAATCAGTTAAACATAGCCCCGGAAAAAACTAAAGCGGTTATTTTCAATTTAAGTAGGAAAACTAAGGACACTAATCTGGTAGTGGAGGAGGTGAGAAGAGGGATAGTGGAGGAAATAGTTATACGACCAAGCAAAACGGCATGCTTTTTGGGAATAAATATAGATTATGGACGTACATTTGCTAGCCACGTCTACATGGTAGTTAATAAAGCTAAAAGAATCATGAAAGCCCTCACAGCTATATTGCCTAACATTGGGGGCCCAAAGCACGAAAAAAGGAAAGTTCTCTGTATGGCCATGCAGTTTATACTTCTATATTGATGCTCAATATGGGAGGGCGCTTTAAGAATAAACAGGTGTAGAAACGAATTGCTGAATTGTCAGAGGATAATGACAAGGAGAGTATGCTGTGCCTATCGTACAGTGTCCAATGAGGCTTTATCGGTGATTGCTGCCATTACCCCAATCGATATAATAATCTGGAAAAGGTCATTAGTATATAGAAGCATTGTAGAAAATCCGGGAATAGACAAGAAAAAAGAAAAAATCGCGGCGGGGGAAGCTGCCTTACGTAAATGGCAGGAAAAATGGGAAAACTCAAATAAAGGGAGATGGACAGCACGACTCATACTAGACATCGAACTATGGTATAAACGAAAACACGGTGAAGTCAACTACCATATAACTCAAGTGCTAAGTGGTCACGGATATTTTGGAACATATTTACACAAAATCAAAAAACAAGAGACTAGTGAATGTTGGTATTGTGACTGTGACCAGGATGACGCATTTCATACACTTTTTGAATGCCAAAGATGGATAGTTTATAGAACGAGATTAGAGATTAGTATAGGAGATAAAATAAGTTATCAAAATCTCATTCCTTTCATGCTTAAGAATGAAGGGACGTGGGATGCCGTTAAGAAGTACATTGAAAGTATCATGATGAAAAAAGAGGCAGATGAAAGGACAAAAGAACAGGAAAATAGAGTATAGATTAGACAACAGCTAAATAATGATACCCTGCAGTATGCCCTGATGTTAAGCTTAACGGCGGTTCCGGGGCAACTTGTCACTAGCAGGAAGAGAGGGAAGGGTTTTAGTTGACCAGCGTGGTTTTCTAGTGGGGACCCAGAGAGGAGTCTAGGTACTTCTATCTGGTCTAACCCCTTTAGAACTCCTTGTGAATCCAACACTACCTGCAGCAAAGAACATCGTTGCAGGTGTCTTCCCCATGGTGAAGAGTCTGAAAGCCGAAAAGCGGAAGGGCGAGTCACTATGGGGGCATCGGAAGATTTCCAACCCTCTATAATAAAAAAAAGGTTAGGTTAGGTTAGGTTAGGTTAGGTTAGGTTAACTCTGCCTGTGGCGGGGTGGGTGATGCATGTATGTGGCACACGCATCCAGTAGGGCTGCAGCCGGTCCCAAGCCCGGATAAAAGAGGAGGGGTTTAATTTCTACCATCTACCTGGACTCGTAGGTACGCTCTTCTACTTATCTTTGGGTAGAGCTTTTATCTTTCCTATTAGCGGTCAACTTTCTATTTGTTTACTATCGACCCCGACTCTATTTTCTTCCGGCACTGATTGGCTATTAGGTTTACCGAGGGCGGACGGGCCATTTTTTCCTTTTCTTCTTTTCTAAAGACACTTATTTGAACCTGAACACGATTTCGGACACGGCGGGACACAAAGTTCCAAAGGAACTGACGAGAGTGCTGGCGCCACGGCGTGTAAGGTCGGAGGGGAGAAAAGAAAAAAGTGCCCCGATAAAGACTCCAAGCGTCCGTTGGGCCCCCTGTTGGAGGCATGGGAGCCTTGAAAGCCAAGGTGAGTAGGGCCCTGAGTCCCAGGAAGATGTTTCTTCCTCCCATACGGGACATAACCGGGTTAGGCGGGGGGAACTCGCCACGGTTTTACCGTGGGTATGCCCAATCCGGAGAGCCCTTCTAGGTAAGGGAGTGGAACATCATGGATGATGTTTTTAAAGAGGACCCATCCTCTGAAATGGGAACAGACAAGGAAAAGGCAAAAAAAGTAGTTCTGGAAAAAAAGAAAAAAGCAGAGGAAACAGTAGATGAGTCAAAGCAGGAAATAGAAAAAATAGCCTTCAAGGGAAGTCAAAAAATTAGGAGAACCCCACCTCATAAAACTCGTAGCCACTCAGTGGGAGAAACGTACACAGATAAGGCTGGGAAGGAATATATAAACCCGATAATATTGATCAATAGAAATAGCGTGAAGGGTAGTATTGCAAGTGCACTAAAACTAGGGTCGGGCACGAATAGCCCCACAGTGTCGACGTAAAAAGGACTCCACTGCGGATGAAACAACCGACGAAAGTGCTTGGGATCTAAAACATAGAAAGCTCAAAGAAAGCCCTACAGAAAAGAAAAAGTCCCAGAGGAAGTGATGAAGAATATTCTTACTAGATTGAAACATAAAATTGACCAAATGGTACAGTTTAAGGATGAGAGAAGAGAAGTTCATAGGGAACTCAAGAATGGACTTGACGAGATGCAAAGCCTCGTTAGGATGCTGGTTAAAGAAAACAGTACAGAAAATGAAAGGAAACAAAAACTCGAATCAGAAGTAAAACAGATGCGAATAGAGTTCGAGGAGCACCGGAAAGGAGTAGAGGAAAGGCATAAGAAGCTGGAGGAAAAATATTTAAAGCTAGCTCAAGCACAGACAGGGCATGGTGGTGAACCCTTAAATAGACTGCCGGACAACATATCAATAGTGGACTGGCATGACATAAAAAATAGACAATGGGGCGAAAACGTTTATACTAATACCGAGGTAATAGTTGGAAACCCGCTAGAAACCAAGAATAATGTTACTAAGGTGGTAATGATCGAACCAGATGATCCTAGCATGCAAAGGTCTGTACAGAAAATGTATAAGGACAGGTTGCCCGAGCTTGAAGACCTAAACCAAGACTTGCAAGTAGTGGAACAGACTAGTAAAGTCCGGACCAAAGGAGTTGAATCGGTGACCACCAGAAGGGTGATAAAAACAGTATGCAATGGTACGGAGGAGGGGATGTGGGAAGATCTCTATCGAATCAGGGAGGAGACGACACAGGTTAAATGTTAAGCTGGCAATTTTTACTACACGGACCAAAGAGGAAAATTCTAAAAAGATACCAGTGAATAGGGGGGGGGGCGTAACACGTATGCTCTGGTGGTGGAAAAATCCGATAAAGACTATAAAAGCTTACTGGCTGATATCAGAAAAGAATTGAAGGGCAGCGAGGCTATTAGAGCGATAACAAATGTAAGAACTACCAGGGAAGGAAACCTTCTCACAACGACACAGAAAGACGGTGGCGTGCTAGACAGAATACAAAAAGCGGTAGAGGATTCCTCTAACTCTGTTAAGATTAGAAAGAGTGGCCCGAAGGGAAACAAAGAAATACTGCACATAAAAGGTATGGCCCCAACCACAGAAAAAGAAGAAATACTGGAGGCTTTACAAGAAAGAGTGGGCAACATGGAGGAGGCAGACATACGACTAGGGAATATCAGACCCAACTTTAGAGGAACAAAGGCCATTACGGTTACGCTGAGAAAAGCAGAGGCGGAAAAATAGTAGGATGCCGACTTAGAATAGGATTAGCGCCGTGCACAATAGAAAGGAGAATAGAGGTCCCCCGATGCTACAGGTGCTGGGAATATGACCATCGAGCGGACAAATGTAGAGGTCCTGATCGCTCTACAACATGTAGGAAATGCTGTAAAGAGGGTCATAAGGAAAAAAACTGCCCTAATATCGAATATTGTGCAGTATGCGAGGAAACAGGACATAAAGCAGGCGGGCGTAATTGTCAAGCCTTTAAAACAGCCCTAAAGCAGACAAGAAAGGAAGCCGATCGAAGGGATCGGGCACGTATACAGGGTAACGAAAATGGGGGTCAAGCACCCGGAGAGGGGCATGAGCCGATAATGTGACAGAAGACGGTGGATGTCCGTGTATATCTAAATAAAACATGAGCACCCGGATTTCTGTGCTACAAATAAATCTTAACACGGCCAAAAGGGCTTAAGATCTCTTAAAAGCAACCATAAGGGATAGGAAGACGGATGTAGTGGTGGTAACTGAACCTAACGAGCGGATGACCAGAGGATGGCACAGAGACCAGGATGGGAAAGCGGATATACTAATAACTAACAACAAATTAAGCATCGTGGAAAGAGGAAAAGGAAGGGGGTTTGTTTGGGTAATTTTACGCAAGCCACACGTAATGTTCATGAGCTGCTATTTTTCGCCTAATAGTGGCATTGACGAGTTTAAGGTATTTCTAACAGAGATACAAGAGCGTTTAAGCCAATCGAGAAACAGAGTTATTGTGACAGGGGATTTCAATGCTAAGGCCATCCTCTGGGGATCAACTAAGAATAACAACAGAGGAGACATCTTGTCCGAATGGATCGCAGCAAATGATTTGGTCATTGCAAACGTTGGCAATGCACCTACTTTTAATAGAACAGGTTCAGAGGAGGTCCTGGATTTGACGGCAGTGTCTCCCGGTGTGGTTAAACTACTGAGAGGATGGAAGGTGTTAGAGGAAGAAACACTTAGTGATCACAACTACATTGAGTTTCAAATAGAGGCTGAAGTAAAAGAGAATCTCAGTGCCCAAGATCAAGGGTGGGTCCTGTCCAGGCTACAGGTGGAGAAGGTTGGACCGGCCCTCGTAGAAGAGTTGAGGGGGGTTACGATTGAGGACCATGCGGATTTGACACAGCTTTTCTGCCGAACATGCGACAGACTTATGCCCAAAAAAAGATCCATGCCCACACGTCATAAACAAGTTTTCTGGTGGACTTCTGAAATTAGTGAACTTAGAAAGGAGGTACTGAGAACAAGAAGAAACTGGCAAAGGGAAAAAAGGCGTAACGGGGAACACTGCACCGACTACGAATGTACCTTTAAAAGGAACCGGAAACTGCTCAAAAACATAATTAAGAAAAGTCAAGTGAAATGTTGGAAGAACTTTTGTGACGAAGTGGACAAAGATGTCTGGGGTCTGGGCTACCAAATAGTAGTTAAAAAAATAGGAACACGAAAAATAGAAAATATGACATGGGAAAGAAAGATGAATATTGTCAAACACTATTTCCGCCGGGAAATGACCATAATTGGCGAGGAGAAGAAGCGTTGACAGCATGTGAGCTTGAAATAGTCCTAGAACTATCGAAGGCTGAACTAGAAACAGCCTCCAAAAAATTTAATACGAGAAAAGCGCCGGGGCCGGACGGAATCCCGGCCGAACTGATCAAGCAGGCCGTTTTAACAGCACCAACAATAGTTCTAAAAGTAGTGGGAAAAATTCTCGAACAAGGTTTGTTCCCAAATGAATGGAAAAAAGCCAAGTTGATATTGATTAAAAAGCCAGGAAAGGAGGATGATGATCCATCATCTTTTAGACCTATAAGTTTAATAAACACAACAGCTAAGTTCGTTGAGCAGGTAGTTTCAGCCAGGATAACTGCTGAACTGGCAGAAAGAGGCGGATTGTCACAATGGCAATTCGGGTTTAGAAAGGGTAAGTCCGCGTTAGATGCAGGGGAGAAAGTGTTAGAGATCGGAAAAACAGCAATGAGAGGGAATTGGAAAACTCGAGAATTATGTGTGCTGATTGCAATTGATGTCAGGAACGCATTTAATTCGGCGGACTGGGGCTGTATCATGCCGGCTCTGGAAGAATTCAAAATATCTGGCTACTTAATGAGAATAGTGGCAAACTACCTGAAAGACAGATTTATAATAATACGAGATAGTGAAGGGCGAGAGAAAGAGATACAAATAAAGGGGGGTGTGCCTCAGGGCTCCGTCCTTGGCCCCCTCCTGTGGAATATAATGTACGACGCAGTCCTAAAAACCGTTTACCCTGAAGAGGTTCGTATTCAGGCGTATGCAGACGACTTAGCACTGGTGGTGACAGCTAAAGAAGAGAGAATTATCTTGGAAAGTAAATCAATCCTTAGCTATAATAAATAATTTCATGAAGAGTAGGGGATTACGAATAGCGCCTGAGAAATCTGAGGCAATAATGCTTACGGAGAAAAGACAAATAAGGACGATTAGCTTCAAGGTAGAAGAACAGGAAGTGGTATTTAGGGAATGTGTAAAATACCTAGGGTTATGGATACAGAAGGACCTAAGCTTTAAAAAACATTTAAGTACTGTAGTAGAACGGGCATTAAAGGTTGTTAACAATGTGAGTCGGCTGTTGCCGAACGTTGGTGGCCCTAGGGCCAGTAAAAGGCGGATTTTAGTTGGAATTGGTTACTCAATAGTTTTATATGGGTCCCCAATATGGATATCTGGAGCTAAGACAATGAAAGCAAGAAGTATGCTGACAAAGCTTGAACGAAGGATGGCGCTGCGGGTGGTCAGCGGCTTTAGAACCATCTCCACAGATGCACTATTAGTAATAGCAGGCTTGTATCCGGCAGATCTTCTGGCAAGGGAAAGAGAATATCTGAGGAAGTTTGATACCGATAGAGAGGGAGAGAGAAAGACTACAATCAATTTTTGGCAAGAAAGATGGGAAGCAACCCCTAAAGCAGCATGGACCAAGAAACTCATTCCGAATCTGAAGAGCTGGGTGCAAAGGAGCCATGGCGAGGTGGATTACTACCTCACGCAAATGCTGTCGGGCCACGGCTGCTTTGCAGATTACCTTTACAAAAGAGACAAATACAATAACGCCCGGTGTATTATGTGTCTAAGAAGAGACAGTGCTGAGCACACATTCTTTAAGTGTGGAAGATGGGCGACACAAAAAAGCCAATTAGAAAATGAACTTGGAGAATGCATCACGACAGAGAACCTTACAACAATAATGCTGGACTCGGAAGAAAAATGGGAAAAAGTACAA
This sequence comes from Platerodrilus igneus, assembly GCA_036346225.1. Classification (NCBI taxonomy): domain Eukaryota; kingdom Metazoa; phylum Arthropoda; class Insecta; order Coleoptera; family Lycidae; genus Platerodrilus; species Platerodrilus igneus. The sequence continues at coordinate 37,661 of JARFIW010000043.1, read as the reverse complement.
AGATATGCCAAGTCAATAATAACACAGAAAGAAAAAGAAGAACGGCGTTTACAAACACATTGAAGGAGTAGACTGAAGAATGCCCTGCGAGTACCACGATGAAATGCCTTACGGCGGTACCGTGGTACTCTGTCACAAGCAGGAAGGGAGGGAAGGGTTTAGTCGGTAGGCACAAAACATAGCGAGAGCCCGACACTACCCCCGACAACGAACATCCAACAATCGGGGGTGTGCGTAACAGCATTCCTAATCCTCTTTAATATTAAAAGGTTAGGTTAGGTTAGGTTAGGTTAGGTTAGGTTAGGTTAGGTTAGGTTAGGTTATGTTATGTTAGGTTAGGTTAGGTTAGGGCAGGCTAGGTTAGGCCAGGTTATGTTAGGTCAGGGTAGGTTAGGCCAGGTTAGTTTAGGTTATGTTATGCTAGGTTATGCTAGGCTAGGCTGGGTTGGGTTGGGTTAGGTTAGGTCTGCTTAGGGTAGGTTAGGTTAGGTTAGGTTAGGTTAGGTTAGGTTAGGTTAGGTTAGGCTATGTTAGGTTATGTTATGCTATGTTAGGTTAGGTTAGGTTAGGTTAGGTTAGGTTCCCCCTCGGCGGCTATCTTCCTTGTAGTGGTGAGGGGCTCTAGTACTCTGTGCACTAGACCAGAACTCGGTTTGGGATCCAGTGCATTGACGAAGCTAAGGATAGCACAACATCACCTACACACACTACACATAGACATCCCGGCAAGCAGACACACATAACCTACATTCTAACTATGCACGCATCCTTGCATGCCCTAAACACAAACATACACAGGCTGTGCCTTTCAGCAACTATTCTGTCCTATTAAGGGGGCGCCCTAGTCCCCTGATTCTCTTCTATAGATCCCTTTAGGCTATTAGGTTAACCGAGGGCAGATGGGTCTATTTTCATATTTTCAAGCCTTATTTCTGACCTCATCTCTTCTTTCTCTTCCTTTCTCCTCTCTTCATAAAATAATAAACCGAAGACGACCCAGCGATCTCACGGAAAACTAGCAGCAACCATGGATATACAACCTAATGATCAAACGTTTACGGTGCAGGGGCTCGGATCCCCAGTACCGGTCGGATCTGGAGTGACGCCCGCAGGCTCCAACCGACCGTTAGCCAGCGTCTGCGAGCAAACCGTGCCCCTGGTAGGTGACCAGGCAAGGGGATCACACGGCCAGTTACTGGAAGAGAATTCCTCACTGAGGATGAAGATACACGATCTAATAAATGAACGAAGAGACAGGGCGGAGGCCCAAAAAAAAGATGAAAAATCGAATACAAGCACAAAGCAAAATGACAAAGTGTACAAGTGCTATTCACACCTACTGAAAGAAGTTGAAGGCGCGATAGAATTTGCAAAGGCGAATCGTAACGTGCATACACCTATAAGGAATGCACTTACAGAAATAAAGAATTTAGCAGTCGACACAATTATGGCGTATGAAAATAAAGAACATAATAATAAAAATAAGGAAAGCTCGCTAATGAAAGAAATCGAACAACTAAAGACCAGGATTGGAAATATGAAAAGAACACTTGAAGAACAAAGCAAAGCCCTGAAAAACTCATGGGCGACGAGACCAAAGGACACATTGGAAGAGCTACCTGGCCCAATAACATTCCAAGAGTGGGAAAAAATTAAAAACATGGAATGGAAACAGGAATTATACGACAACATAAAAATCGTAGTCGGAAACCCAATAAACACAAACGACACAGTAACAAAAGTTGTGATCATTGAGCCAGATGACCTAGAAATGAATTTTAGCATCCAGAACCTGTATAAACAGCGGTTCCCAGAACTGGCTAGCGTAGATAGCGATTTTGAAGTGATAGAAAACTTCACCAGAGTGCGTTCTAAAAGTGCGGAAAATCTGACCAGAAAAAAATCATAAAAACCAGATATAAAGGCACAGAGCAGGAATTTTTAAACAACCTCTTGCATATAAAGAACGAAACGGCAGAGGATGCAGGAGTGGCTTTCCACCACACGAAAGTAGTGTCACTAGAATTACTAAAAAAATGGTAGCATGGGTATACCAAGGAACTAGTACGAAGGTTGAAATATATACAAACCGAACCTTGAACACCATAAAGAAATAAGACACGTATGCAATGGTGGTGGAAAGTAGAATAAAGAGTATAAGACTCTATGGACGGAGCTGAAACCAAAACTAAAAGCCAGCGGAGTAGCGGCATCAATAGAATCAGTAAGAAGCACAAGAAAGGGACACATTTTAATTACAACGCGAAAAGAACCTGCTATCTTTTCCCAAATACAAAAAATAGTAAGTGAAAATGATAAGGAAAGCAAAGCATATAGACTCGATAAACGAGAAGAAACAGAGACATTCCACATAAGGGGAATGGATGCCACGACAGACAGGAAAGAAGTATTGGAAGCAGTAGAAGAAAACGTCGGAAATCTTTCAGGGAAATACTACAAGCTTGGAGAAATAAGACCAAGCGGCCATAATGAGACGGCAGTCACACTCACGCTCAAAAAGAGCGAAGCATCCAAAATAGTGGGAAACAGTATCCGAGTAGGATGGATGTCATGTAAAATAGAAAAAAGAATTGATATGATAAGGTGCTATAAATGATGGGGTTATAATCACCTCGCGAAAACGTGCAAAGAGAAAGATAAATCGGCGCTATGCTATAAATGCTGCAAAAAGGACATAACCACAAAACCAGTGTAAACAAAGACTATTGCATCATGTGCGACAGTGATAACCACGCGCCGGGTAGCGGAAAGTGCACGGTGTTTAGAAGAGCACTAGAGGAAGCAAGAGGAGACAGAAGACAGCAAAATGTCAATAATTAATATTATACAGATTAACCTAGACAGACATAGAACTGCCCAGGACCTATTAAAACAAACAATAAGCGAAATGAGAATGGACATCGCCTTGGTGCAGGAACCAAATAGATCTATGATGATGAACATGATTACAGTTCAGCTAGGAGCTTGTGCAATAAGTATTAGCAATAGCAAAAAGATTAACATGTCATATTCGGGAAAGGGGTTTGTGTGCGTAGAGGTAGATAAAGTGAGATTTTACGACTGTTATTTTTCGCCTAATAAGAGCTCGCAGAACTTTGAGGAATTCTTGGACAATCTAACAGGGCACCTAACAAGTAAGCAAAGCCCATACATAATAGGAACGGACCTAAACGCCAAAACCAGCATTTTTAATTCGAGAACCACAAACGACAAGGGAAAGATACTCGAGGAATGGATCGAAGCAAACGATATAATTACTATCAATACGGGGAGACTCCTACGTTCTGCAACGCAAATGGACAATCCATCATAGACATAACCATGGCAACGGCAGACATAGCCCATAAGATAACAAATTGGACAGTGGACGAAAATACGGAGTCCATGAGCGGGCATAGGTATATCAATTACTCAATTAGCACGGAAAATAGGAACCAGGCCTGCTTTACGAATAAGGGTTGGAAGTAAACGGCGACAGGACTCGAGAAACTGGAACAAGATCACAGAACATTAAACCTAGATGATAGTAGTAGCATAGAGGATATAATACGTAACCTGGAAATATCAATAAACGCTCGGTGCAGAGACTGCTTTCTACAGAAGCGTCCATACCGAGGCGGAAACGTACCTATATACTGGTGGACGCAAGAAATTGCGCAACTACGAAAACAATGTTTACTGTGCCGAAGAAGGTTATGCAGGATGAAACGGCCCCAAGCAACTGAACAAGACATAGACACAGAAAAATCACTATATAAACAAGCCAAGAAAGCTCTTAACAACGCCATTAAGAAAGAAAAAAGAAACGCATGGGCAAAGCTTATTGAAGAACTAAACGATGACGTTATGGTGAAAGCCAACTAGATAGTGAGGAAAAAAATAAGGGCATTACCAAAAATAACACTGGACAAAGAAGAAACAAAAGTTCAAATACAGAAACTATTCCCAGTCCATAGAAAACACAAATGGGAACCCACATATGTGGATCCGGAAAAAATCGAATATTTTGACACTGATGAATGTGACAGCCACCAAGACACTTGGCACTCGAGAAAGCCCCAGGCCCGGACCTTCTACCGACAGAAATAATAAAAGCCATAGTAAAAACAATGCCACGAAAATCGTTCAGTGATGAATAAATGTCTAAAGAAGGGATATTTCCTGTTGCATGGAAAACAGCTAAACTTGTATTAATTGAAAAGCCCAAAAAGATATAAATGGACAAATCAGCTATAGGCCGATATGCCTAATAAATGTTTTAGGAAAGATATTAGAAAAAATGGCTAAAACCAGGCTAGAGAAAGAACTAGAAGGAAGAAATCTGCCCCACCCAGCTCAATATGGATTCAGAAAAGGCAGATCAACAATAGACGCTCTTCAGGCGGTAACAAATGTGGTTGACAAAGTACGAAGAAAATTCCTACCAACACCGGGATCTATGCATCATGATCGCATTAGATATAAAAATGCGTTCAATTCACTATCCTGGGCATCGATCATACAGATCTTAGAGGAAAAGCAATTAAACTCCTACTTAATTAGACTTATAAAGTCATACCTACAGGATAGATATATTATTACGGAACATGGTCAAAAATTGATATCAGTGCTGGAGTACCGCAAGGTTCGTCCTGGGCCCGATCCTATGGAACCTTGCATATGACAGAGTACTAAATATTGAAACAGAAACAGGCGTAAACCTTGTAGCGTATGCAGATGACCTGGCGATCCTAGTAACGTGCAAAACTAAGATAGAAGTAGCGGCTAAAGCAGCGCACGATAGGAAAAATAATAAATGAATTGAGCAATCTCAAATTAAAACTATCAGCTCCAAAAACTGAGGTGATAAGTTTTATATGGAGGCAGAAAATTAAACGAAATAACAATAAAGGTCGATACGCAAGAAATAACCAGTGTTAAAGCTATTAAATATATGGGGTGTGGTTGGATAGAAACCTAAAATGACGACACATGTGAAGGAAGTAGTTAACAAAGCAAACCGCCTACTTGCAATGTTGGCTAGAATTACGCCCAATGTAAGAGGCCCCAGGCAACTAAAAGGCAATTATTGCAGATTCGATCAATTCCGTAATTCTATACGAGGGCACCCATATACGATAAAGCAATGAAATATCGACACTACCAACCATGTTACAAAGGGTTAACAGAAGAATGGCAATGAGAATTACCGCAGCCTATAAAACTGCACCTACAACAGCAGGGCTGGTTATCGCAGGAGTCCCACCAATAAAACTAAAAATAATGGAAAGAGTGAAAATATACAAAAACGGCAAACAACATAAAGACGAAGCCAGGACAGATCTTATAAAAGAATGGCAAGCAGAATGGGACAAATACCAAGGATGGACCAAAACGTTCATCAAAAACATCAATGTCTGGAAAAATAGGAAGTGGGGGGAAGTTAATTATCACATTACGCAGACTTTTACGGGACACGGGGTGTTTTGCAGCTACTTAAACAGAATTGGAAAACTAGCAAGCGATACCTGCCGGTTCTGCGATCGAATAGATACCCCGGAGCACACCATATTCCAATGCGCTAGATGGGAAAAATACAGACTAGATGCTGAATTACTATGCGGCGAAAAAATAACAACTCATAACATAGCAGAACTACTTATAAAAAATAAAGAAACATGGACAGTTGTTACAAAAATGATAAACGGCATAATGACTACAAAAGAACAGTACGAAAGAAACCTGCAAGCCACTCAACAGCAGCATAATTGAAAAAGACAATTACACAAACTAACAGGACAAGACGTAAAGACTAAGAAATGGAGAAATAATTCCCCGCAAACATTCCGAAGAAATGCCTTCCTGGCGGTACCAGAATGTTTTGTCACGAGCGGGAAGAGAGGGAAGGGTTTAGTTGGTCAAGGTGGGTTCCTGATGGGGGCCCATGGGAGAGAGCATATTCTCTCCCCTGGTCTACCTCAATGGGAATCCACACGAACCCAACACAACTTGCCAAACATATTCAACCACAGGCAGGTGTCTTCCTCATGGTAAAGAGTTTGGAAACCGGATAAATCGGTGAAAGGACAAATTATCATGAGGGTAATAGAAGATTCCTCATCCTCTTTAAATTAAAAAAAAGGTTAGGTTAGGTTAGGTTATGTTAGGTTAGGTAAGGCTAGGTTAAGTTAGGTTAGGTTCCCCCTTGGAGGCTATCCACCTTGAAGTGGTGAGGGGGCACTAGTATCTTTTGCGAGGGATCTTAATTCGTTAAGGTTCAACGCAAAGGGGAAGCCAAGGATAGCACACATCACCTACACACATAAACACTCAAAGCACGCACTCAAACACAACATACACTCTATCATTTACACGCATACGTGCATGCCCTAACACTCAACATCCACATAAGCTGTACCTATCAGCGTCTAACTTACTTTCCTATCAGGGGGACGCTCTAGTCTCCCGACTCTTGTACTTCAGGCCCTTCTTGGCTATTAGGGTATCCGAGGGCAGAAGGGCCTTTCCACTCTCCACTTTCACTACTTTCTCTACTTTCTCTACTTTCTCTACTTTCTTTACTTTGACCCATGGCATTAAAAAGGTCTTGATTTGGACACGGTTGGAACAGAGGTTCCATAGGAAGACAATGATAAAGATGCTGGCGCCACGGCGTGTAAGGTCTGAGGGGAGAAAGAAAAAGTGCCCCGAGGAAAACCCCAAGCATCCGATGGGTCCCCGGCCTGGCAAGCGCCTGAGGAAGTGCCCACGTCGTCGGAGGCGTGGGACCTCGGAAAACCCGCAAGGGCAAGTAAGAGGCTGGAGCCCCCGGGAGTTGACATTGTCCTCCCACAGGGGTATATTCTGGTGCAGCACGAGTACGTGCTGGTTGTATAGGTTTTGGCCTACAGTGGGTGTACCCCAGTAGAGTAGCCTTCTCAGGAAAGGGATAAAAAAGATGATGGATGAAATTACCAAAAAGCAGGTAGTAGTAGAGCTGGAAAGAGCAGGGCCTTCGGGACAGTACCCAAAGAAAACAATAAAAAGTATGAATCTACAGAGAGAGCCGCAAAAAAGTAGCGACACTCCGAACGTAAGCAGGTATGACTGGGAAAATGTAGTTGACCCTTCTGAAAGACGATCGTCCTTAAGCAGGACGCCTCCTAGCAAACAAACAAGAAAAATCCCACGATTGGAAACTAAAGGGCAGGAATTAAATGAGTTCTTTACGCCATTGAGCGTGAGAAGCGATACAGGAGAAATGGGACAAAATACCCCGTCACTAGGTAGCCCAGGGGGGGGGGGCGGATATTTGGGAGGACGAAGAGCTAAATCAAAGTTTAATCTTTAAACTAACACCAGAACAAGATACCGATAAATTCCATAAACATGAAAAAATGGAAATTGTAGAAACAACAACTGAACAAACTATAAAGCGTAAAAGAATAGAAACACCTACAAAAGAACAGATTGAGTGGCGCGAAGAGGCACAAAAAACTATGCAAAAGCTCAAAAAAAGCACTAAGGCTCTTGCGAAATTAATCAAGAACAATATCAACACTAAGGTCGAGATAAAAAGCTGTTCTCGTGAGATTGTAGCCTTGGTTGATAGACTAAACTAGCAATTTAAACAGAACACCATCTTAAGTAACAAAGAAGATGTTTTTGAAACAAATAACTCCAGCACTCAAACGAGAAGCGGAAATAGCGAGAGTATCGCCACGCAAACGGAAGAGATTAAAACTGTTAATGAATCGACTCAAACTAGCCCATGGAGGGCACCTGCAGACGTAGTGGTAATGAAGCTCCCAGAATCTATTACATGGAAAGCTTGGGCAATGATAAAAGATAAGTTCTGGGATGAGACACTATTTAAAAATACCCAAGTGGTACCGGGAAACCCGCTAAACGATGAAGAAGAAACGACCAACGTGGTCCTATCTGAACCAGGAGATCCTGAAATGGAAAACAGGGTGCAAAGATTGTTCAGGGAGAGGTTCCCAGAACTGAAAAGCGTTCAAGAAGACCTAGACGTGCTTGAACGCACAACTCATATAAAATCCAAAGGGCCAGAAGGACGAACCGTAACAAAAATTATAAGAGCGGTCCACGATGGCACAGAACAAGGTCTTTTAAGCATGATTCAACGCATAAAACTAGAAACACAGGAAGGAGAAAAGAGGGTAGCAATACATCAAGTAAGCGGGATAAGCGTGCCAGCCCTAAGAAAAATGATCGAATGGGTTTACCATGGTTCAACTATTAAAGTAACCTTGTACACCACCAAAATAGCACAAAACCGGCAAAGTGAGGAAACGAAAAAGCGTACCGACAAAAGCACCTATACATTGATCATGGAGAAGAAAGGTGCAGATTATAGAACTCTGTTATATGAGGTAAAAGAAAGTCTTCAAGGCGACGACGCGGTAGCCTCCATTAAAAGAGTAAGAAGCACGCGGGAGGGAAAACTTCTTATAGAGGTAGACAAAAACGAGAAGGCCTTAACGAGACTGACAAATTTGATAAAACAAACAGATAATACTATACAGACACGGCAGGTAGGAGACCATCTACCTACAGAAACCCTGTATATTAGAGGGATGGACGCGACAACCGTCCCACGGGATATAATTTCGGCAATTGAAGAGAAAACTGGTAAACTACAAGAAGGAATGTTTAAATTAGGGGAAAGGAGACCAAGTGCTCGAGATACTTTGACCGCTACCCTTATGTTGAACAAAGATAAAGCCAATATACTAGCAGGACAAAAGATAAGAATTGGTCTTGCCCTGTGCTATATAGATAAACGAGTGGAAGTTAAACAGTGCCACAGGTGCTGGTCATACGAACACGGAGTTGCTAAGTGCCATGGCCCAGACAGAACAAGCACCTGCCATAGCTGTGGCAAGGAAGGACACAGGGCAAATGCTTGTAATGAGGAAGAATATTGCTTGTTCTGTAGAACAAAAGGACATAGAACTGGTGAAGGAAGATGTCCAGACTTTAAAAAAGCGCTTATGCGGGCTAGACAAGCGAATAAAAGACTGTGATAAATCAGCAAAGGATTTGTGATAAATAGTCAACTTATACGTGTCGTGCTCTGTGGCTGGAATCTTTTTATCTTATTTACATATCAAGTTTCTTTTATCTAATTTATTTAGTTATTTATTTTTACTGCCAGAAAGGCAAGGTGATATTAGGCTGTGATATTTACATTTAAGTTTTACATTCACTTACTATTTATCTATTTGTCTGTAATATACCCGTCTATAAAATGGCTACCCACGGTTTTATAAAAATTTTACAAATAAATTTAAATGTGGCAAAAGACGCCCATAAGCTTTTGCAGCAAACTGTGAGGGATCAGGGGGTGGACTTGGTACTGGCAAGTGAACCAAACAAAAAAATGCACAAAGGGTGGATAATAAATGAAGAAACCACAGCCGCTATCTGGGTTGTTAATGATATGTTGAAAATTGCCAAACAAGGTGAGAAGAAGGGTTTTGTGTGGGTAGGAACTGGAAACGTTTAAAACAAGGGTATATAGTTGTTATCTCTCGCCAAATAGAAGTAGTACAGAGTATACGCAGTTTTTGAACAGGCTAGGAGATAGCCTGGTAGGAACAGTAGGAGAGGTAGTGGTTGCTGGCGATCTGAATGCCAAGGCACGAGTGTGGGGTCAGCAGTGACGGATGCTAGACGCGAGGAAACAATGGATTGGATGACGACAATGGATCTGGTGGTAGTAAATAAAGGATCTTCCCCTACATTTAGCAGAGGTTTTTCAGAGTCAGTTATCGATATTACGTTGGCCTCTCCTAGGACGGCACAGTTAATAGATGGATGGCAGGTGTTGAAAGAAGAAACTCTCAGTGACCACCTGTATATAACGTATAGTCTGATATACAGCGAGACCAGTCCACTATGCGCCCAAAGGATGGTCACTAGGGAGATTAAATAAAGAAAAATTGCACTTGTCTCTGATGGAACACCAAAATACGGAATGCAACACTTACGACGATCTTATAAATATGTTAACCAAGGTATGCAATGGATGTATGCCATAAAAGACAAATATGCGTAAAAATAAAAGGCAGGTTTATTGGTGGACAGAAGAGATAAGGAAATTAAGGGAAGAAGCAAACTACGCCAGAAGACGGTTACTGCAAAAAAGGAAACATATGCCGGGAAATTGTCAAGAAGAGATACAGATAGTACGTGAAAAGAAAAGAGCACTAAAAAAGGCAATGAGGAAGAGCCAAGAACAATGTTGGGAAAAGCTCTGCCAAGAAGTAGATAAAGATATCTGGGGTTTGGGTTACAAAATTGTAACCAAAAAATTGAAGATCATGGAATCAGATAAACTGAGTTGGCAGAGGAAAATAAAGATCTTAGTTGAGTTGCTCCCGCAAGACGGGGAATATTTAAGAGAACAAGAAAATGAAATCCAGATAGGTCCCGAGTTTACCGAGGATGAGCTTGTAAAAGCTACAGAAAAACTCAGGGTAGGTAAGGCCCCAGGGTTAGATGGAATCCCTGCGGAGGTTGTAAAGATGACTGCCAAGATTTTACCGGGACAAGTCCTGGGAGCAATGAATCACATAGTACAAACCGGTGATATTCCAGAAAAATGGAAGCAGGCCAGAGTGGTCATGATTAGTAAACCTGGTAAGCCACCAGATATCCATTTTCCTCGCAAGCATCCTGAAGTAATGCTTCGCGGCAGTTCCGGGATGCTTTCGAAGAGAGGGAAGGGTTTAGTTGGCCAGTATGGATTTCTGAGAGAGAGCCCACCGAAAGGACTTGTCCTTCTTCTGGTCCCCCTAATGGGAGTACATACGAATCCAACACTACTTACCGTATAAGATCTCTGCGGTAAGTGTCTTCCTCATGGTAAGGAACTTGGAAGCCGTAAGGCAGAAGGGTAAATTACCATGGGGGCATCGGAAGATTCCTAATCCTCTATAATAAAAAAAAGGTTAGGTTAGGTTAGGTTAGGTTAGACGACGCTAGCCACACACTCTTTGAGTGTGTACGATTTCAAGCACAAAAATTAAGATTGGAAGTAGAACTGGGAACGTCTATTGAGAAGAATAACCTGGCCGAAATTATGAGGAGAAGTGTAGAAAATTGGGAACGAGTATCCAGATACATAACAAAGATAATGACGATTAAGGAAAAGGACGAAAGAAGACAAGAAACGGGACAAGAATAATAGACTATGCGAACCCTCGCAAGTACTCCGAAGCTATGCCTAGTGGCGGTCCCGGAGTGCTTTGTCACTAGCGAGAAGAGAGGAATGGTTTTAGTTGATCAGGGCGATCTCCTGCTGGGGGCCCAGGAGGTAGACTTTGGCCTATATCCTGGTTTGACCCTAGCTGGATTTAACCCAAATCCAACACTACCTGTCGCACTAGAATATCCTCGCGGCAGGTGTCTCCTGGCGGTGGTTATAGGGGCAAAGATCCCACAGCAACTAAAACCTATAGGAGACGAATGCCTAAGGAGGGTTGCACAATGGATGAGAAATAACAAACTGGAGGTGGCACCAGAAAAAACATCCATGGTAGTGATTAATCTTAGCAGAAAGGCAAAGGATGTTACATTCGACTGGGAAGGCCACATAATAACGCCCAGCAAGACAGTAGAATATCTAGGAGTAACACTGGACTATGGACGCACTTTTGCAAGGCATATTGATAAGGTTACCACCAAAGCAAAAAGGATCATGAAAGCTCTTACAATACTGCTCCCTAACATAGGAGGACCTAGAGCGAACAAAAGAAAGGTCATACACATAGCGTTCCAATCTATAGTGCTATATGCAGCCCCTGTCTGGCACGAAGCGCTACGAATTAGCAGATGCAAGGAGGAAATTAAAAATTCCAGAGAATACTCGGAGTGAGGGCGTGCAGCGCCTATCGTACTGTATCCACAGAGGCATTGCTTGTGGTGGCTGACCTTCACCCACTGGAGATTCTTACGGGAGAGAGGGCAAGGATTCAAAAGACCATGAAACAAACGCCTAGAAAAGACAGGAAGGAAATAAAGTCAGAAGCCAGGCAAACAACTATGGACATTTGGCAAACCCAGTGAGAACAGGTACCGAAAGGACTGCCAAACTTATTCCAAGAGTACAACCCTGGATTGAAAGGAAACATGGTCAAATAAATTACCACCTTACGCAGGCTTTGACTGGCCACGGATGTTTTGGCTCTTACCTGCACAGAATTGGCAAAGAGGCCACAGCAGCATGCTGGTACTGCGGATATCATAGTGACGATGCTAACCACACGATGTTTAAGTGTGGAAGATGGGACAGAGAAAGGTCGCAGTTAGAACGTTATATTGGAAACAGCATTACTGCAAGCAATATTATCGAAGAAATGCTAGCCTCAATGGACACCTGGGTAAAGATAGACCAGTATGTAGGAAGTATAAGACAAAAGAACAGGATGAAAGGGAAAAAGAACCCTTCCGACAATAAGCAAAGAATACAGAGCTATAGACCTACCTGGCCCCTCGAGATGCCCTGAAGATGCCTTATCGGTGGTTCCGGGGTAGACTCTGTCACTAGAGGGAAGGGGGAAGGGAGTTTAGTGCGGTTACCCCGGATATAACACCCGGTCCTGGGGAGTCCCACACTCTTCCGGCATTTGACGCCTTAGAGCCAGTCGGTGGGTCAGGCATGACGCTTCTCCCAAACACAGGAAAAAAAAGGTTTGGTTAGGTTAGGTTATGTTAGGTTAGGTTATGTTAGGTTGGGTTATGTTAGGTAGGGTAGGTTATGTTAGGTTATGTTTTGTTATGTTATGTTATGTTATGTTATGTTATGTTATGTTATGTTATGTTATGTTATGTTATGTTATGTTAGATTAGGTTAGGTTAGGTTAGGTTAGGTTAAGCTAGGTTAGGTTAGGTAGGATAGGGTAGGTTAGGTTAGACTAGGTTAGGTTAGGTTAGGCTGTGTTGGGTTCCCCCTCAGGGCTATCCACCTTGTAGTGGTGAGGGGGCTCTAGTACCTTTTGCGAGGGACCTCAATTCGTTGAGGTTCAACGCAAAGGAGAAGCTAAGGATAGCCCAACAACAACACCCACACACATAATACACCCCACGTACGCACACAAACACAACTTACACTCTAACTTTTACACGCATACGTGCATGCCCTAACACCTAACTTTTACACAAGCTGTATCTTTCAGCAACCTTTCTCTGTCCTATCAGGGGGGTGCTCTAGCCCCCCGACTCTGGACTCTGGTTCTTCAGGCGCTCCTCGGCTATTAGGTTATCCGAGGGCAGGAGCGCCTCTCTTATTTCCTTTTTTCCTCCTATCATTCTCCTATCATTCCTCCTATCATTCTTCAAAGAAAAAAAAACACCAACCGGACGGACTATTTTATGACGACTTTGCAATGTTTATGGGCGCTCGCGAGAGCGGAAAGCTGGCATACTATGGATAGTACACCAGTATGCCAAACGATTACGGTGCAGGGGGCGTCGGATCCCCCAGTACCGGTCGGGCCTAGTGTGTCGCGCGAGGGCACTAGCCGACCGTCAGCCGGCGACTTCGCGCAAACCATGCCCTTGGTGGAGAACCAGGCCAGGGGAACACATGGGCAGCTACTGGCAGACACCGTCGTAGACGGAAGAGTAACTATGCAGAAGACAGGAGCAGAAGGCTCACTAAAGAGAGAAGTGTAAGTGGATAGACAAAAAAGGCTCGAGCAGGAGAAAGAAATTTTTTCACCTAGTGAAAAGATAAGGAGAACACCACCAAATCTGAGAAGGACATTGTCTTTGGACAGGGAAGAAAAAAGAGTAGGGTATATCAACCCCATCATCTTAATAGACAAGAACTTAAAGAAAGGTGACGAAAAAAATACTAAGAGGAGAAAACCAAATACGCCGCCGGAAAAAACCAATATCGGCAAATTTCCTATAGAAGTAGCGGGCAATAAAGATATTGAAAAAACAGAAAAAAGCGCAGATGGTGTAGAAATCAGAGACAATACAAATATACAAGATAATAACGAACAAAATTTTACAAGAATTCTAGAACGGGTAGAAACTCACCCCAAGGAGCAAGAAGCTCACTAACCGGTGTTTTAACCCAGAATAAAGAGAGTACACATGAAGACACGGGCAGCGATTCTGAGCAAGGTACACAAAAGACTTCTGCTAAGGAAAAAATGAGAATAAAGCGTAAGGCTAAGTGTAGTCCTGCAATAGACACAAAAGCGCCGAGAGAACACTGCAATAATATATATCTACAAAGGCTTACTGATAAAGTTAAAAACCTGGTAATCTTTAAAAATGATAACCGATCGGTTCACTGCGTGTTGAAAGATGGTCTTGACAAAGTGCAGAGCCTGGTTAGAAAGGTCGAGAGGGAGTATGGGTATGAGCTTTTGAAGATAGATGACCTCAAAAAACAATTATCAGACACTAAGGAAGAACTAACGGACAGACATAGGGCCCTGGAGGCCAAGTATATGGTCCTAGAAAAACGCTTTAAGGAATTAGAGCAGAATAGCTGGCCGCGGAATGTATTGCAAGAAAACATGCTGGAGCAGATTCCAAAAGACCTAACTCTAGAGTGTTGGGAAGATATAAAAAATAAAACATGGCATGAAGGACTTTATGTCAATACTGAAATGATTAAAGGTAACCCGTTAGCCACAAAAGATCATGTTGTTAAGGTGGTATTAGTGGAACAGGACGATCCTCTTATGCAAAGAAATAAGAATGTTTCGTATTAGTTAAAACTCAAACTATAGTGGATTTAAATTGTGCAGTGCGCTTGCGCCTCTTAAAATAAAACGCGTGCGAAAGTGGTTTTGTGACGTTTATCGAGGACTCTTCTTTCGACCTAGTGCCGGGACGGTTGTGCGAAACAAGCTATGCAAACAATAAAGTATAGTGCTTGCAACAGTGCATTCAACTGACTCCCCCGGGAGCATTCCAGCAACATTGAAGAGGACCACACACCAAGGACAATATTGGTGAGTGATTTTATGCCGCCTGTCTGTTTGTTTTTTACATGCATACAACTTTCGCATTTAAAGTTCGCGTTTTGTTCTACTTCGCAATACAG
The DNA here is from genome assembly GCA_036346225.1 of Platerodrilus igneus. Lineage (NCBI taxonomy): Eukaryota > Metazoa > Arthropoda > Insecta > Coleoptera > Lycidae > Platerodrilus > Platerodrilus igneus. The sequence goes on along the minus strand of JARFIW010000043.1, from coordinate 22,564 downwards.
TCCACGATTAATAAGACGCGCCAGCACATTTATCTAAGTTCGCATTTTACAAAGACCATACAAAAACTATTTGTGAACAGATATCCAGAATTAATAGAGCTGGAAGAGCCTTTTGAGATTATAGAACAAACAAGTCGCGTACGCTCGAAGGGTCTTAATGTAATTTCTAAAAGGAAGGTCATTAAAGCTATCTTTGATGGGACGGAAAAAGGAATGTGGCAATTGGTTGCAATACACCAAGTCAGAAACATGGAAATTATGATGATGAGGAAGATGGTTGAAGGCATCTTTCATGGCACTTTTACTAAAGTAGAAATTTACCTTCCCCCAAAAAATGAAACAGATGTGAAAACACAACCTGAACGAAATACTTATGCGCTAATGGTGCGGTACTCAGAGAAAGACTTAAAGACCTTTCTAACCGAGTTTAAAGATAAACTCAAAGGCAATGAAGCTGCAAGAGCGATTAAGAGCATTAAGAGCTCCAGAGAAGGCCAAATACTAATTACTACTCAGAAAGATGCTGAAGCCCTTGAGAAAATATACCAAGCAGTAAAAGCCTCCTCAGCGCATCAGAGGACTCGCACCTATCACGGAGAGGGAGAAGATTATAGAGGCCATTAAGGGAAGAGTTGTGGGCATTAGGGATAACGAATATGAACTTGGAGAGACGAGAGCAGGTGCTCGAGGAACGAGAATAGTTACTGTGAAGATTAATAAGAAGTACGCGAATAGATTAACCTCGGAAGAGTTAAGGATTGGTCTGGTGCTTTGCTCCGCGGGGAGGAGGATAAGCGTGGCAAGATGTTATAAGTGCTGGGGTTTTAATCATTTTTCCAGACATTGTCCGGGCCCCGATAGATCAAACCTGTGTCGCAGCTGCTGCCAGGATGGCCACCGAGCTAGGGAATGCATAAATAAAGAGTACTGTGCACTATGCGATAAGGAAGGTCATAAATCGGGAGACGGGAGGTGTGATGTTTTCAAGAGAACATTGGCTCGTGCCAGGAGTAGAACGGGCACGGGTGTGCAACTACAAGTGCCGCTTAGCTTACGACCTAGCAATGGCAATGGCGAACAAAGAGAAATGTGATATTATTGCACTGTAACACCAATATCTAATTTTATGAACAAATTCATACAAATAAACGTAAACAGGAACCGTACAGCTCAAGACTTGGCGGAAGTGGTAGCTACTCAAAATAAGTTGTGATTATATTGTAATTAGCGAGCGGAATATCAAAATACGCAAGAAAACAAACTACTATATTAATGAAACCAAGACAACTGCGATTACGCGAGTAAATAAGGAACGCCATTCAAAAGACGGCATAATTAAATATAAAAGTGGTACCTGTTTCGTGGCAGTGTATACCGAGACCTTAGTGCTACTCTCGGTGTACATCAGCCCTAACTGTGGAATCGACGAATATAAGAGGCATTTGGAGGACATCAATCAGGTTATAGTAAAAACCAAAAAAGAGGTTATCGTGGCTGGGAATTTCAATGCCAAGAATACATACTGGGGGGGAAACATAAATAACCAGAGAGGAAGGATTTTGCTGGAATGGACAAATTCCCTAGACCTCAATATACTTAATGATGGAGAAGAGCCAACCTTGGTAAGAGGAAACGGAACCTCCTATATAGATGTTACTATGAGCAGCAATGGATTATTGGCATCGAAACATAGCTGGCAAATTCTACCGGACGAAACACACAGCGATCATCGATATATTCTGGCACAAATAGGGGAAAAGATACCTTACAGGCATAAATGGACTTATGGAAACATAAATAAAGAAAAATTGGTCCAATACTTTGACAACTTAGTGAAGGGGTTTAAAGAGAAGCACATAACAATACCAATATGTAATGCACTAATTAAGGAAGCGTACAGGCGCACAACACGAAAGGTTAAAGCAGACACCAACTATAAAATGCCTTATTGGTGGGAAGATAACATAGGCCAAATGGCACAGGTGTGCCGCCAAAAAAGGAGACAGTATCACAGGGCACAAATTGGCTCTGAAAATAAAGAAAGAAGAAGACTGGAGTACAACCAGGCAAAGAAAGAAATTAAGTATGCTATAGCCAAATTGAAGAAAGAAAAATGGCAACTTTTGACAGATAAACTAGATCTAGATATCTTTGGCGACGCCTATAGCATTGTCCGCCAACAGCTACAAACTGCTCCTCCCAAAATGTGGTTAACGGAACGAAAGAAAACTAAAATATGCGAAGAACTCTTCATGGTGAAACAAGTACCATGGCGGTTTCAAAACCGCACAATGGAACTGGACACGGAAGACCCCCTCCTGCTCTTCACATTGGAGGAGGTCGAACGTGCTGGACACGCGATCAAATCTGGCAAGGCACCTGGACCAGACGGGATAATACCGGTAGTCATCAGAGAGCTTATAAAAGGCAAGCCAGGTTACTTCAGAGATTTATTTAACCGATACTTTAAGCAGAACATCTTTTCCCCTGAATGGAAGAGGGCCAAGTTGGTTCTGATTGAAAAACCAAAAAAGCAATGCGAGCTAAATACAAAGTACCGTCCGATTTGCCTTATAGATGTTTTAGGGAAAGTATACGAAAATTTGCTAAATAGTAGACTACAGAAGGAAATGCACAAGAAAGGAGGTCTACATAAAAATCAGTATCGATTCCGAAAAGGCAAGAGTACTATGGATGCAATGCATGAGATACTTAGGCTCAAATATAGAACTGAGAAGAGAAGATGGTGTGACATGATTGTTGTAGACGTGAAAAATGCGTTCAATACGTCATCCTGGCAACTGATTATCCAAAAAACGAAAGAGAGGGGCATTCCTATACATTTAACCAATATCATAGAGTCTTATCTAAGCCATAGGAGAATATACATTGACAAAGAGAATTATAGGGATCTATGTGGAGGAGTCCCGCAAGGGTCTGTCCTTGGCCCCACACTATGAAATATTCTGTATGACGATGTCATGCTGATTGACGTCCCAGATTATGTCCACATCATTTGCTATACCGACGACCTGGCAATTTTTGTAGCAGGAAGGGAACCGAGAGACTTGAAGCTAGTGGGAGACGACAGCCTACATGCGGTATCTATGTGGATGAGAAGAAATGAGCTTCAGCTCGCGCCTGAAAAAAAGTCAGCCGTAATCTTTAATATGGGAAGAGAGGGGAGAAGACTTATCTTCGAATTAGAGCACCATAAGATAAGAGCAGCTCCAACTGTGGAATACCTGGGAGTCACAATTGATTACGGGCTGACATTCTCCAAACATGTGGAGAAAGTGACAGCGAAAGCTGGCAAAACAATGAAGGCGCTGACTGTGCTACTGCCTAATGTGAGAGGTCCCAACGCCCATAAGAGAAGAACTATGAGCGTAGCGATGCAATCGATAATTCTGTACGCTGCTCCAATCTGGAAAGATGCACTTAGGATCCAGCGATGCAGGTTCATGATTTCGAGATGTCAGAGAATTATGGCACTGCGCATCTGTAGTGCGTATAGAACTGTGTCAACAGACGCTGTACTGGTAATATCTGGGCTTGTACCGTTGGATTTGCTGATAAAGAAAAGAGTCGAAAACTTCTTGGAACGAAAAAAGTATCCAGATTTGGGGTATGAAACAATTGTGCAGCAGAATAGGACAATATTAATGGAGGAATGGCAAGATAGATGGACCCGTTCGCAAAAAGGACGATGGACAGCACGACTAATACCGGATATTGCGAAATGGATAACGAGGAAGCATGGGGAGGTAAATTTTTACCTCACCCAGTTATTAACGGGGCATGGATGCTTTGGGGCGTACCTAAATAGAATTGGGAAGGAGGCTTCTAGCCAATGCTGGTTTTGCGACGAGCAAAGCGATGATGCTAGTCACACGACTTTTGTATGTGCGAGATGGGAAAGATCTCGCACTCAAATAGAACTCAAGGTGGGACAGACCATCACACCAGACAACGTGATAAAAACAATGCTAGAATCCAAGCAAAAATGGAATGACATAAGTACATATATTAGAAAAATATTGAGAGAGAAGGAGATTGAGGAAAGAGATAGAGAGCCCCAAAGAGGAACCTAATATTAAACATACCCCTCAAACTCCTCCGAGGTAGATGCCTAAATAGGCGGTTCTAGAGGAAAGAGAGAGAAGGGTTTTAGTTGATCGACGTGGTTTGCTGCCGGGGCCCAGAGTGGAGAGTTGTCTCTACTCTGGTATTACCCTGGTAGAACTCCTTGCCAACCCAACACTACCCGCAGCAAAGATCCTCGCTGCGGGAGTCTTCCCCGTAATAAGGAGTTTGAAAGCCGCAAGGCAGAAGGGCAAATTATTATGGGGGTATATGAAGATTTCCAACCCTCTATAAACTAAAAAAAAAGGCTGTGTTGGGTTAGGTTAGGTTAGATTAGGTTAGGATAGGACAGGATAGGATAGGACAGGATAGGTCAGAATAGGTTAGGCTAGGCTATGATAGGTTAGGCTAGGTTAGGTTAGGTTAGGCCAGGTTAGGTTAGGTTAGGTTAACTCTGCCTGTGGCGGGGTGGGTGATGCACGTATGTGGCACACGCATCCAGTAGGGCTGCAGCCTGTCCCAAGCCCGGATAAAAGAGGAGGGGTTTAATTTCTACTATCTACCTGGGTTCATAGGTACGCTCTTGTACTTATCTTTGGGAAGAGCTTTTATCTTTCCTATTAGGGGTCAACTTTCTATTCTTCTGCTATCGACCCCGACTCTATTTTCTTCCGGCCCTGATTGGCTATTAGGTTTACCGAGGGCGGACGGGTCATTTTCCTTTCCTTTTCTTCTTTTCTAAAGACACTTATTCGAACCTGGACACGATTTTGGACACGGCGGGACACAAAGTTCCAAAGGAACTGACGAGACTGCTGGCGCCACGGCGTGTAAGGTCGGAGGGGAGAAAAGAAAAAAGCGCCCCGATGAAGACTCCAAGCTTCCGTTGGGCCCCCTGCGATGGCAAGCACCTAGAGGGGTGCCCACGCTGTCGGAGGCGTGGGAGCCTTGAAAGCCAAGGTGAGTAGGGTCCTGAGTGCCAGGGAGATGTTTTTTCCTCCCATACGGGACATAACCGGGTTAGGCGGGGGAACTCGCCGCGGTTTTTTACCGTGGGTATACCCAATCCGGAAAGCCCTTCTAGGTAAGGGAGTAGAACGTCATGGATGATGTTTTTAAAGAGGACCCATCCTCTGAAATGGGAACAGACAAGAAGAAAAAAGTAATGTAGAAACTATCAAGACTACTGACCAGGCCAGGTAGGAGAAGCCGTGAAAATGGATATTGACGTGAACAATAAGACGGATTTAATAGATTTTGGGAGGCCGGCTTATGTTAAGGTCCAAAGACACAGCAGGCTTAATCTTACAAGCCGAGCAGAAAGATGTAACTCCGTTGGTGAACCGAGTGTTACCCTCTCCACTACCACGGATTTAGACTCCGAAGGCGATACCGACTCGAAGCAGAGAATATGTGAAAAGCCCAAGAAAAAGAGAAAAGCCAAAGATAGTCCCATCCTGCACATGACTACACAAAAAGAGCATAATAACATATTTTTACAAAGGCTTAAAGATACTGTGAAGAACCTTGTAGATTTTAAAAACGACAATCGGTCAGTCCACTGCAAACTTAAAGATGGTCTAGACGAAGTATATGGGCTGGTCCAAAAAGAGGAAAGGGAGTACAATTTGAAATTAGAAATAATTAAAGACCTCGAGAAACAGCTATCTGAGACAAAATTGGAGCTTTCAAAGAGACAAGAAGCCCTAGAGGACAAATATGCGGCACTGGAAGAAAGGTGCAAGGAACTAGAACGTAACAGCTGGCTTCCGTATGACACCAGACGGGACCAATTACAGGGGATAACGGATAATCCTACATGTGAGGAATGGGAAACAATCGGTTACAAAGACTGGTCGGACAAAATTTATACTAATACCGAGGTAATCCAGGGTAACCCACTAAACAACAAAACACCTGCTGTCGATGTAGTCTTTGTCGAATCGGGCGATACCCAAATGCAGAGGAAGACGTCACTACAAAAATTATTTAGAGACAGATACCCAGCGCTAGCTGAACCGGGCGAATGTTTTGAGGTAATAGAACAGACCAGCAGTATAAGGTCCAAAGGACCGGATTTCTTAACGAAAAAAAAAGGTAATAAAAGCCACACCAGACGGATCGGAAAGAGGTATGTGGGACATACTCCACTTAATTAAGGCAGAGACCGCACGCGATAAAGTAGTGACAATACACCAAGTTGGAGGCATGGAGATAGGAAGGTTGCGAAAGCTAACGGAATACGTCTTCCATGGCTCTAATACTAAAGTTCTAATTTATACGCCATACAGAAAAGAAGAGGATGAAGCGAACAGCCAATCTGTGCGAGGTACATATGCCTTAACGGTCAAAAAGTCGGATAAGGATCTCAATTCTTTATTGGTGGAGGTCAAAGCAAAGCTGAAGGGCAGTGGTGCTGCAAATGCGATTACTTTCTAGTTGCCGCTTGAAGCGAGCGGACGTGTTTTTGCCGAGCTCCCGCTTCAGCAGTAACAGTTAGTTTTTATCTAGGGTTTTATTATTTATTATTGAATTATTTTATTTGAAGCTTTGCTTTTTATTGTGTTTTATTTTTATAATTGTGTGCCATCAAATTTTAAATACAGGGCAGTAAAATAAAAATTTTAAAACAGAATTTAAACTAAATAAAAACTAAATAAATCGCGTTTTCTTTGTAATTTAAACTAAATCCGCGTTTTAAAATAAAATAAATAAATTACAGGCCAATAAAACAAAATCTACTAAACTAATACTCAAAATAATTTCGGAATAACTTAAAAAGGCATTTTTAATAATAAATTTAAAATAAAAACCGCGTAAATCGAGTATAAAACCGGGTAAAACAACCAAAAAGTGTGTGAAATTTTTATAGTGCGCATATAATAAAATAATAACCAAAAAACAAAAATCTAAGCCTTTTAAATCAAATAAATATCTCAAAAACTGTAAATTTTAAAACAATTTTAATATAAATTTTCCGTAATTTAAGTACACGCGTACTTATAAGTTCCTTTAAGATCGATTTTGGTGTAATTAAGCGGTGTAGCAGTTACAGTTACCAAGTGATTAAGTGAAAGATCATTTCCGGTTACCTCATTCCGATTGCGCTCGACCTTATTTTCTTAATTACACGTTTAAAAATAAAGTGTTGTTGTTCGTAAATTAGATATTTTAATATTTTGAAGTAATTAGTTTATTTAAATTGATTTGGCGGTTTTAAAAATTTAAAATAAATAAATAGTGTTCTTCGCGGTACATTTTGAATCGAATTGCGCTAGGAATTTATTTGATTCTAGTTGTTATTTTGACGCTTGGTGCTTGTTGTATTTTGTTAAAATTTGATATTTAATTGGGCGGTTCGAAGTTTAAATAAATACAAGGTTGCTTACGGTTCACCTTTAAACAAAACATTTTATTGGACCAACGTTTTGCGTTCTTCTAGCGTCTTTCTTTTAGCGTCGTAACGGTCAAGTGGTTTTGAGCTGCGTTTTAGGTGTCATTTTTGTCGTTTGTTTTGTCAGCATGGTGGTCCACCGCGACGAGGACCCGTTGCCCAGGAAGAAGAGGGAGATGGTCGAGTCTAATAGGTCGGAGGCTGAGGGCGCTGTTGAAACAGCTAAAGGTAATTTTAAAAGACGTTAGGTTAGGGATTCAGGAGGAGGTACAGGAGGTAGAGGAGCCTGTGTCTGCGGCGGTCGTGTCGGGTGATTCAGGGGCCCCTGGGGTGGCTGCGGCGACTGAATCGCCCTCAACTTCGGGAGCCCAGCGAAGATGTCGACTGGCAGCGACGTTAGCGTTGCTGCTAGCGACCTCGATGAGCTGGACCACCTGAGATTGAGGGTGAGGAAGGCGCACTGGGTCATCTCCGGGAGGTGCCGACGACCTCCGCCACTATCGTCGTGGAGGACAGAAAGAGGATTTGCTACGCCCTGGATGATTTCCTCGACGCGGCGAATCAACTTATAGGTATGGTTAGGGCGCTGCGGCTTGTGGCTAGTGATTCTGGGAGAGCTAATGTTGTCGGGGAAGTCCAGCGGTGGTTGCTTGTGTTTCAGGGCAGCAGTGTTCCAGGAGCCAGGAGGTGCCGATGCCGCGGAAGGCGTCGTATGCTGCAGCTGCTGCAGGTGCGACGCCCACCTTTGCAGTTAGGGTCGACGCCAGGCCAGGGAGAAGGATGATGTCATGTCGACCGTAAAGAAGAAGGTCGATCCCGCTCGTGATGGTTTTGTTGTGGTCGGAGCTCGTAGAACTCGCAAGGGCGGTGTAGTTGTCGAGTGTGCAAACCGAGAAGATGCGAAGAAACTGCAGTCGAAGGTTGTCGGTGACTGCAAAGAGCTCGTGGCGAAGACCATCGAGAAGAAGCGCCCACGGGTCGTTCTTCCGGGGTCGAAGCGGGGATGAAGGCGGAAGAGCTGGTGCGGTTGATCGCGTGCCAGAATCCCCGCTTCGGCGATTTGAAGATTGAAGACCACCTGAGGAGAAATTTGGGTTTGGCGGAAAGGGCCCTAGGGATCCCTTCGTCAACGTAGTCTTCGAAGTGACCCCACACTTCGGAGACGTGTGCGAGACAGCGGCGGTTTTAATAACCGACAGTTTGGTTTCGTGGAGGGCAAGTCGACTATCGACGCGTTAGAGTTCGTTGTCGGGGAAATTAAGCAGGCAAGAGATGCCAAAGAGTACTGTGTCGTTGTTGCTTTGGACATTTAGGAGCATTTGATGCTGCCTGGTGGCCATTAATCGTTTGCGAGTTAGATCGTAGGGGTTGTCCGCGAAACTTGATGTCTTTGGTCAAGAGCTATTTCTCGGGGCGATTGGCACAGCTTGAAATTCCGGGTGAAGTTCTGTCGCGTGAGGTGGAAAGGGGATGCCCGCAAGGGTCATGTTCTGGTCCCACATTTTGGAAGTTGTTGTATGAGACCATCTTTAGAGTCAAGTTGCCCGCAGGATGCTCAATCGTTGGGTTTGCAGATGACACACTTTTAATTGTAAGATCGAGATTGTTAATGGATATGCGCACAAAACCGAACGAGGCGCTTAATAAATTACACGAATGGTCGCAGGCGGTAAAATTAAAATTTAACACGGCGAAGTCAGAGGCGCTTTATTTCGGCACGAAACCAGGACAGAGACCTCCTAGGTTAGAGCTAGGAGGAGAAAATCCCGTTTAAAGATTGTATTACCTACCTCGGCGTCAAGATCGACAATAAATTAAATTGGAAAGCGCACGTACAATACGTAAAAAGTAAGGGCGGCGAAATATCAAATAAAATGATGGCGGCGGCTAAAATAAAGTGGGGTTTCAGGGGCGAATCGCTGAGGACGGTTTATGCCGGAGCAATTGAGCCGGCAATACTGTACGCAGCTTCTGTATGGGCAGAAGGTTGTAAAGTTCCGGGAGATGCGTCAATTGACGAGCGTACAACGCATAACCGCGGTAAAAGCGGCGAGGGCGTACAGGACCACCTCCACGGAGGCTGTCCTGGTGATCAGTAGGACTCTCCCTATCGAATATGTCGTTAGGAGATTAGAGATAGACGATTAATAAATATAGGAAAAGGGCGCGAAATTATCGAATATCTTAATCTTGGTAATAGGAAATTGCAAGAAAGATTGTTGTATCTGAGTTAGGGCACCCGGCTGATATTAGAGGATCGAGTTTGTCGAAGGTGATGAGGACGCGATGGGTATCAGAATTTATACGGACGGTTCACGTATGGACGATGGGCAAGCAGGCGCGGCGTTTGTCGTGTATAAGCAGGAAAGGGAGGTGTTTCGGTTTCAAACCAAACTCGCGAACTGGTGCACTATCTTCAGTGCGAATTGGTAGCCATACGAGGCTATCGATTACGTAATAAACCATACGGGCAGAGACGAGTATTATATAATCAGTGATAGTAAATCGGCGCTAACGGCTTTAACAAACATGAACACCTCGACAGATCTCCAAGCGGACGTCTGGAGGATAGCGCGTACGGCGCTAGAGTTTCGACGTTTAAAGTTCTGTTGGGTCAGGTCGCACAATGGTAACGTAGGAAACGATAGGGCTGACGAATTAGCTAAAGAGGCCGCGACGGGAGACTTTCGAATATCACATTCGTCGATACCGAGGTCTTTAATCAAAGAAAGCTGCGCGAAAAATCAATTCGACAATGGGAAGAGAGGTGGAACAACGCTGCCACGGGCAGGTTGACCCACAAATTCATACCGAGCATAGAAGCCAGAGGTAAGATCGAGGTTAAGCTCGATCACAAAATGGTGCAGTTGATAACAGGGCACGGCGCCCTGAAGGCGTATTTACAAAGGTTCGGTCTAACCAACAGTGACCGCTGCGAATGCGGTGAAGGCACGGAAAGCGCAGAGCACGTGCTCTTCGACTGCCCGCTTGAGGCGGGAAATCGAGGGTTGGCTGATAGCAAACTAGCTATCCTAGGTCTGGCATGGCCAAAGAGCCTAGAGGAAGTCGGGGAAGTGGTTAACCAGAAGGCGTTCTGGACAGCCTTAAAAGAATTCGCGGGAAGGGTCGCGAGATTAGACAATCAATGACGACCGCGTGTAAAAATTCGGTGGGGTTGGTGGGAGGATTGAAAAATTTTAGATTGACTTGGCGTGAGTAAGGATACGAGCATAACCAAAACCTGATATTAAAAAAAAAAAAAAAAAAAGATAATTATACCAAAATGTCCAATATGCACGAGAAACCCCACTCCATTAATACAATCACTGCCTATCTTCATAATTATGTGCGGAAAATCGGAATAAATAATACCAAATAAACAATAACAAATAAATCATAAACCCTCATTAAATTAAATCAATAAAGTAAACAAGGATAATAAAACAGAGCGCAACCGCGCATCCCCCCAGGACTTGAAAGTGAAGTGATAGTGATAGTGATTGTGATCCCCCAAGAACATTTAGTGCATACCCACCAGGACTTTAGCAGTGCACCCCGTCCCACCTTTAGAAGTAAGTTACAGACGAGCAGATCTTCAGATGCTGGAGAAATTTATTATCGAGGTAAGACTTAAATTGTGGCGGCTGTACTGGCACAAGCATTGATTTACATTAATTAGTTGTTTTTGAAATAATTTAACAAGCACGTTTTGTGCGTAATGGCGCTAGCCGACATAATGCTTGTGCGAGTGCACCTGATAAATAGGGTGATGCTTTTGCTATTTTGTGCACTGCTATATGCTTAACGCTTATTAAACATTTATTTATATATTTACATAATTATATTTATTTATATTTTATATTTACACTTTATATTTATTTATATATAGCATGTATTATGTGGCTTATTTGTTTTGTTTGACGTTCTGTCGCCATTTTGGTTGCAGTATATATTTGGGAAGGACGAGCAGAATTGCGAAGATTGTAATCATAATGTAAATCAGTTAGAACGATAGGAAAGCTAGGGATGGATTTAAATTAGTTAGCTAGATTTGGATAGTTTTAAGACGACCCTTCAGGTCGCACTGGTAAGAAACCGGCGTCTGCTATCCGGTATTACGGATCCCTCCCCTCTCATTTTTGCTTGTTGATCGGGTACACTCGAAAGTCAGCGCTAGGGATACCATTATTTACAACCCTGTTTTTAGTTTTTGTTTTGTTTTGTTCCAGTTTTGTCAGATTTTAGGTTTGTTAGATTGTTAGAGTTTGTTAGATTTTAGGTTTGTTAGATTTTTTTAGTTTTTATTTAGGGTGAATCAACTATGAAGTAAGAATAAATTAGAGCACGACTATTTTCGCGTTTAAACCCAATGTAGTACCTCCAGGTGGAGCATTGGGGACGTGGCCGCAAGTATAGCGGCCCTAATTCAAATTATAATGCAAATGCGATTACTAGTATTAGGAGTAGTAGGGAGGGACACCTACTCATTGCCACTGAAAAGACCAAAAGCCTTAGAAACAATACAGCAAACGGTAATGGAAGTCTCCGCGACCGCAGTAACCAGAAAACTAGGCCAAAGAGCAGACTCCGAGGTTTTACATATACGAGGCCTTGATCCTACCACAGAAAAAGAAGAGATTATTGAGGCTATCCGTGAAAAGCTGGAGACGAGGCATGCACAAATTTGGAACTGGGAAATATGCGACCCAATGCCCGGGGCACGAAAGCCATCACCTCAAAAATTAATAGAAAATACGCAGATAAGCTGGCTGCGGGAGGGTTAAGGGTCGGCCTGGTCTGGTATACGGTAGATAAGGAGTGAGCATTGAAAGGTGCTACAAGTGCTGGGGCCTGGACCATCATGCGAGGAACTGCTCGGGACCGGACAGAACTAGTATGTGTAAAAATGTTGCAAAGAAGGGCACCAGGAGAAAGAGTGCACTGGGAAGAGTATTGCACTTTGTGCGAAAGAAGGTCCTTGGAGGTGGTAGTTGTGAAGCCTTCAAGAAAGTCTTGGCCCGTGTCAAGAAGGACCGGGGTTTTCCCTTTCCCCTTCCCCACGAATCTGAAGAAAACGATGACTAACATCTGTTTTTAAAAAATCTTCAATGGATAGTTTAAAAATCCTGCAAATCAATACAAACTGTAGCCGGTTGGCCTTTGATTTAGCAATCGCTAAGGCAAATAAAGAAAAATGCGATATAATAGCAATGTCTGAGCCTAACAAAAAAATTGGAAACAGGTCAAATATCTACTGGAGCCATAATAAAACGGCAGCCATAATAAATAATAACAGACGGCTGGAAATTGTTAAATTTAAAGCGGGAGACTTCTTTGTTAAAGTGGAGACCAAGTTTCTCTCAATGTATTCAGTGTATATTAGCCCTAACTGTGATGTACAGATCTTTGACTCGTCGTTAGATGTCCTGCACACCCATATCCGACAGGAAAACCGCGAAGTTATGATAGTGGGGGATTTTAATTCCAAGAACACCTTCTGGGATGGAGCTACAACCGATTCACGGGGCACAAAACTACTAGAATGGGCAAACACGTTACAACTGGATATACTGAACACAGGAGAAAAGCCTACACTCATTAGACATAACGGCGTATCATTCATTGATCTGACACTGTGCAGCAACGAAATTGCTGCAAAACAACCTACGTGGCAGGTTATGGAGGAGGAAACAGCGAGTGACCATCAATATATAATGATAGATATTCCTGCAGAATTGCCGAAAAAAAGAACCTGGAGGTACGGCCTACCCGACCCAAATAAACTGAAGGCGGCGTATAGGCATATGTGCACCGAAGTCAGACCATCAGACGTTAAAACATGCACAAAAAACATGCGACAAGCGTACATTAAGAGCGCACCACGCGTGCCATGTAAAGATTATGTACAACCATACTGGTGGAAGAAGAATTCCAGGGTTTGATAGCCAGCTTAGATGTAAAGACGTAGATATCAACGCACATCTCCAAACTCAGAAACAAAATGATCTTAAAAGGAGAGTACACGCAAGCAAAGAAACTTTTAATTTCAAGGCAAGTAAGCGAGCGAAGTGGCAGGAACTGTGTGGGAATTGAATAATAACGTGTTCAGGGATGCTTACAAGATCGTAAACAGCCAGTTCAAAATTAACTACCCAAGAATCTCCATGACAACGGAAGAAAAGCTAAGCCATTTCAATCAGCTTTTGTAGAAAAGACAGAGGGACAAGTAATCCAGACAGATATAAAACCTGAGGCAAAGGGCAGGCCGTTTACTATAGACGAGCTAGAAAAGGCCGTACAACGCATAAAGACCCGAAAGGCGCCAGGGCCAGATCAAATCCCACCGGAAGTGGTTAAAATATTAATAACTGAGGATACTGAGTACTATGTGCGGGTTTTTAACGAGTTACTCTCCGATAATAAGTTCCCAGATGAATGGAAGGCCGCAAAGTTGGTATTAATACGCAAACCTATAAATTATATACATCAACCTATAAGGTATCGACCTATATGCCTGATTAGCTCGTTGGGTAAGGTGTATGAGACCCTAATAAATAATAGGCTCCAGGAAGAAATTGCTGCGAGGGGGGGCTCCATGAAAATCAATACGGTTTTCGTACGGGAAGGTCTACTCAGGACGCAATACAAAAGGTCATAGGGAACGTGGAAGAAAACCGTATTATAGGTAAATGCTGGAGTGCATTAGTGTTATTAGATGTCAAAAACGCATTTAATACAGCGGCATGGTCACTTATTATAGACAAGCTTACCGAGAAAGGGTGTCGGGTACCTGATGAACCTAATTAAGTCATATCTAACATATGGCGTATCACGATTGACCGTGACCTAGAGAGGCTGGGAGGAGGTGTTCCGCAGGGCTCGGTCTTAGGACCGACCCTATAGAATATAATGTACGACGGAGTGATGGAAACGGTGACCCAAGATAACACTCAAGACAGCATTAGCCTTATATGTTATGCGGACGACCTGGCGGTAGTAGGTGCTGATAAACACGCAAAGGGCCTAAGGAGTAGGGTTGACCAGGGCCTGCATATTATATCAACATGGATGAAGAAGAACAAGCTGGAGTTGGCACCAGAGAAAACGACTGCGGTTGTATTCAATTTGAGTCCCAAAGCAAAGTCTATCCGCTTCGAAATTGACGGGCACATGATTGCGCAAAGCACCTCAGTAGATTATTTAGGCATAAGGATAGACTATGGCTTAACTTTTTCAAGACACGTGGAAAAGGTTGTAAACAAATCTAAGAGAACAGTAAAAACACTGCAGGCTATACTACCCAATGTTAAAGGCCCTAGCTCAAAAAAGCGCGAGACCCTGTTAAATGCCTGCCAAGCGATAATTCTATATGGTGCGCTCATATGGAATACGGCTCTACGTATAAGGAGGAATAGGGAAAGACTATTGCAAGCGCAACGCTTGATGACAATTAAGATTTGTTGTGCATACAGGACAGTGTCATCAGAAGCCATAAATGTTATAGCAGGGGTACCGCCTATTGACTTGTTGATAGAGCAGAGAGTTCTTATAAATGAGAAAAGACTTTCTGATCCAAGAAAAGACGCCACACAAATTAAAAGGGAGGCCAGGAATAAAACGATAGTTAAATGGCAAGACGCGTGGAGCAACTGTTTAAAGGGAAGATGGACGGCAACGCTAATTACTGACTTAAACGCATGGGTCAAAAGAGGATTTGGAGAACTCAATTACCATCTAACCCAGTTTCTCTCCGGACACGAATGCTTTTCTGCATACTTCAAAAGGATCAAGAAAGAAACTGAAGAAAAGTGCTGGTACTGTCAGGGGACAGATGACGCTGAACATACAGTGTTTGAATGCCCAAGATGGGAGAGGGAGAGACTGAGCGTTGAGCTAGAAGTAGGCCAGAAGATTAGGCCAGATAATATAATAGAAATCATGCTGAGTAGTAAAATGAGATGGCAAGCTGTAACGCAGTTTGTAACAGCAATTATTAAAAGAAAAGAGGAGGACGAGAGGCAGAAAAGGCAGTAAAATTAAGACCGAAGGTACAGACCTTATATTTCCCTGCGGCAGCTTTGATGTTATGCTATCCGGCGGTTCCAAGGCTGCCTGTTACTAGCAGGAAGAGAGGAAAGGAGTTTAGTTGGTAGGCGACTAGTAAACTGGGCGATCTAGGTCGCTCAGTTTGGTACTCGAATCTAACACTACCACATCGTAGAACTAGATGTGGAGTCTTCCCACTTATAGAGATTATACAACGACTTCGAGGTATAAAATCTATAAAAAGGGTATAAGAAGATTCTCTAAACTCTATAATAAAAAAAAAAGGTTAGGTTAGGTGAGGTTAACTCTGCCTGTGGCGGGGTGGGTGATGCACGTATGTGGCACACGCATCCAGTAGGGCTGCAGCTGGTCCCAAGCCCGGATAAAAGGGGAGGGGTTTAATTTTTACCATCTACCTAGATTTATAGGTACGCTCTTGTACTTATCTTTGGGTAGAGCTTATATCTTTCCTATTAGGGGTCAACTTTCTATTCTTTTACTATCGACCCCGACTCTATTTTCTTCCGGCCCTGATTGGCTATGAGGTTTACCCAGGGCGGACGGGCCATTTTCCTTTCCTTTCTTTCTTTTCTGAAGACACTTGTTCGAACCTGGATATGATTTTGGACACGGTGGGACACAAAGTCCCAAAGGAACTGTCGAAAGAGTGCTGACGCCACGGCGTGTAAGGTTGGAGGGGATAAAGAAAAAGTGCCCCGAGGAAGCCCCCAAGCGTCCGTTGGGTCCCCTGCGATGGCAAGCGCTTGGGAGGGTGCCCACGCTGTCGAGAGCGTGGGAGCCTGAAAGCTGAAAGGCAAGTAGGGCCCTGAGTCCCAAGGAGATGTTTTTTCCTCCGATATGGGACATAGCCGGGCTAAGCGGGGGAACTCGTCGCGGCGTGAGCCGTGGGTATACTCAGTCCGGGGAGCCTTTCCAAGTAAGGGAGTTAAACAACATGGATGTTGTTAAAGAGAACCCATCCTCCAAAATTGGGAAAGAGGACCCATCCTCTGAAATGGGACACAGACACGGCATTGTTAAAGGCGATGACAAACTGGACACGGAAAAGATAGTCAATGTGGAGGACGTTAAGTCGAATACTGCCAGGCTCGTAACGGTCACCCACAGGACACCCCAGACAGGTGCGGGTAAGGAAGCCGCACGGAGTAGACAAAGCACTGGATACGACTGGGAGAATGTAGTGGACCCTACAATTAGGCACACAGCGCTTAAGAGAACACCACCTGGGCAAGACAGCGGGCCAAGGCTCAAGGTGATGGTAAATAGAGAGATCTTCTATACACCAGTGGGCATTTCACCGGCAGAACCCAGTACTGCAACCCTGGTCATGACCTCGTCTCATCTAGAGATAGTGTGGTTAAAAGCGATTTATGCCAGGACGAGGAGCTTGAACACCAGTACAAAGAATTACAAAAGCCAAAAAAGAGAAAAGCGGTTGAAAATATAATGGACAGGCCGGTGGTGATGGAGGGCAAGGTGAATTTGGGAGGGCAGAGTGAATCCACCGCTACATCCCCCGAGGAACCGGGACAAACAAAACGAAAGAAGAAAAGTAAAAGGGGATCAAAACCCCCTGTCACAGAGCGAAAACAATTGATGACGAGCTCCAATATGGGAAAGCTCATAAAAAAATAGAAGAGATGTTTGTTTTCAAAAATAGTAAACGCTCCGTACATCTGGAGCTAAAGAAAGGTATAGAGAATACTTTGAAATTGGCTAAAAGAGTTGCAGAGGAACACCGGGAGTTAGAAGACACACAAATACTCTTAAACGACAGGGTATATGCCCTAGAAGAAAAATGTAGGAAGTTAGAAGAGGCCAGCGTGCATAAGACTTTAAATAGAGACGAAGGAACACAGACAACAGCGTGGACTGGAAATGGTAGTCGTGTCGTAACCAAACTTCCCAAAGAAATAACAGGGGAGGCATGGGAAAACATTAAAATGAAAGACTGGGACCTAGAGTTGTTTAAGGTAACTAATGTGGTAGTGGGAAACCCCCTACAGACGGATGAGAATGTGACCAAGGTGGTAATAATCGAGCCAGATGAGAGTATTCAAAGGCAATACCGCGAGAGATACCCGGAGCTTCTTAACACTACAGAACGCTTTGAGATTTTTGAGAGCACGATCAGACTAAGGTCAAAAGGTCCCGAAGCGGTGCTATGTAGAAAGGTGATTAAAGCGTCCCATGACGGAACTGAAGAAGGGATACAAGATGATTCAGCAAATACAGCGAGAAAGAACGATACACGAGTAGCGTTGCACCGTATAAAATCAATTAGTATAGCAGCGCTAACTCGAATGGTGGAGTGGGTGTTTCAGGGCTCAGAAATTACCATGAACATATAACTCCTACTAAGCAAACAGAGGAGGTCAAGACATATCAGGGAAGCAGACACGGGCACATTCCTACGCCTTAATTGTAGAAAAGAAGGAACAGATTTTATGTCTCACTTAAACAGGTGGAGTGGAGCTCAAAGATAGTGGACCAGACCATAAAAGTATGTAGCACTCGTCAAGGAAGCTTTTGATTAAGCTAAAAGAAACGAAGAGCCTTACAAAGGTAAAGGAGACTATAAGAGCAAAAGATGACAGCATAAGGACAAGACAGGCGGGCAAAGAAGGTAAACGGGAGACTTTGCCAAAGGGGCTGGATGGGGCTAAAAGGCAGGAGATAGTGGCCGCATTGCAGAAACGTTTTCATGGCCTTGAAGAGGCCGAGTTTTGGTCACCTTGGCTATATGCCAGGGATACGCGGGCGGTTACACTAATCATCAACAGGGAGCATGCCAGTATCATACAGAATGAGGGATTGGAGTTGGTCTTGTGCCATGCCGAGTTGAGAAGAGAGTGGAGGTGACCAGGTGCTACCGTTGCTGGGAGCACGGTCACACAACGGGAGACTGTATGGGTATGGACCGATCTGGGGCGTGCCTTAGATGCGGAAGGGATGGCCACAGAGCCGCTACATGTAGTGAGGAGGAGTTTTGTGTTATCTGTGACCGACCGGGACACCAAACAGGCAAGGGTAAATGTGAGGCATTCCAAAAAGCTCTGGCAGCGGCAAGAAGGGCAGAAGCCGCCCATGGCAAGGAAAGAAGAAAGAGACCAGACGCGACATAATATCTGTGATATGAAGACTGTGTTTAGACTTATTTGATGTTATGTTAGTTATTTTGGTGTTTAACTGTTATTGTCCTTGTGCGGGTCCATTTACATTGTATGTGTAACATTAAAAATACGGACTGTGATATGGCTAAGCATGAATATCATAAACCTAAAAAATAAACCCGGCCTGAAGATTTTGCAGATTAACCTGAATAGAGCGAAGCTTGCTCACAGCCTCTTAGAAGCAACGGTAAAGAAAAGTGCAATGGACTTAGTAATTGCTAGTGAGCCAAACCAAAATGAGTAGTTTATGGAGGGAGATAGTAGGGTGGGCCTTATCCATCAGAAATAAGAACATTGTAATTCTAGACCATGGACAAGGCCAAGGTTTTGTATGGATTCAGTACAAGATCCTAGGTTAACCATCTTCAGCTGCTATTTCTCCCCAAATCGGCCACTTGAAGACTTTAAAACCTTTCTTTTAAATATGGAAGACGTAATCAAAACAAATGGTGACCCAGTACTTGTAGCAGGAGATTTCAACGCGAAAGCTACTGCGTGGGGTGCCCAGTACTGACAAAGAGGCGAACATTTTGGATTGGATGGCGATGCTTGATCTCACAATTATAAACAGAGGAGCGACACCAACGTTTTCTAGGTTGGGCGCGGAGTCTATCATCGACCTTACGCTAGCTTCTTCTAGCGCGGCAGCATTAATAAATGGTTGGGAGGTTGCCGACACTGAAACACTCAGTGATCATCGATACATCTTGTACAGGATAGGAGTATTACAGCAAAAGCGACCAGTAGCCCAAGGATGGCGCTATCCAAACTTAACTTAGACATACTGGATGTCGCCCTATCTGAGGAAGGACAGAATGCCTGCAGCGACTATAGAGAACTGCACGGGATCCTAAAAAGAGTGTGCGATAGAGCTACGCCTAGGAAAAAATTACAGCGACATAGCTCTAAGCAGGTGTTCTGGTGGTCCGACCAATTCGCCCACCTGAGAAAGGAAGCTAACATCGCCAGAAGGCAATTTCAACTGAAACGCAAAAAGACACCGGATGATTGTAAGCTAGAAAAGATCGAGCGGTTACTAAAAGACGAGAGTTACAAAAAGCTATCAAAAAGAGGCAAATACAGTGCTGGGAGGAATTATGTGCTAAAGTGGATGAAGACATATGGGGGCTCGGCTACCAGATCGTTAACCGTAAGTTGAAAAAAGGCTCCGAGGATATGCTTTCTTGGGACAAGACCGAGGCAATCATTAAAGACCTTTTTCCGCAAAGCGTGCCGCCTACATGGAAGGAGATAGACCATCAGAATGTGGAAATACCACTCCTCACTAATGACGAGCTCGTGGACGCAGCCAAAAAGCTTAAGACAGGTAAAGCCCCTGGCCTTGATGGAATCACAGCCGAAGTCGTCAAGGCTGCGGCCAGAGTGATTCCAGGGATACTGATGGCGGTCATAAATAAGGTGCTTCTGGACGGAATATTTCCAACGGAATGGAAAACTGCCAAGGCGGTTCTTATCAGAAAACCACAGAAGACAGACACAGAAGCTTCTTCCTTTCGGCCAATCTGCCTAATAGATGCAACCGCTGGCGGAGCAGCTAATCGTCCGACGACTGAAGTTTGAAACAAAGAAAAACAATGGACTTTCCGACATGCAGTTTGGATTTAGAGAAAGGAGATCAACTGTGGACTCAGTGGAGCAGGTCAAGAGTTTTGCAGAATGGGCAAATGAGGGAACGCGACGAACACGGCAACTTTGCCTGTTAGTGACCCTAGACATTAAAAACGCATTCAATTCAGCGAAGTGGCAGCGCATTATGGACGCGCTTGTGGACATGGGGATATCCCCGTATCTGCAAAAAATCATAGCCAGTTACATGACCGACCGAAAGATCGTGTTAACGAAAGAACAGGGGGAAACGAGGTCGTTTGATATAACAAATGGTGTTCCGCAGGGCTCGGTTCTTGGGCCAACCCTGTGGAATGTCATGTACGATGGTGTATTACAACTCAAACTGCCCGAGAACTCGGTAGCTGTGGGGTTCGCTGACGATCTGGCGATCGTAATAGCGGCCACAGAAGAGAAGGATTTAGTTGATAGAGCCAATCAGGCAATCGGTACGATAGAGAACTGGCTGATGGAACAAAAGCTCCAACTGGCACCAGCCAAAACAGAGGCGCTGCTTATTACGGGAAAGAGGTTGGTCATGCCGGTTAGCATCAGAGTCGGTGGAATGGATATAGTACCTGGTAGACACACAAGATACCTAGGGTTAACACTCGACAGTACTATGAGCTTCAAGGAGCACCTACTAAGAGCAGCAGAGAAAGCACAAACGGCGCTTAATGCGATAAGCAGGTTAATGCCCAATATAGGAGGTCCCAGGGCTAGTAAAAGAAGGGTTCTAGCGTCTGTGGTGAGCTCGGTAATCCTATATGGTGCACCAGTATGGGCTGATACTATGGACATCCAGAGTCGAAGGGCTATACTCCTTAAGATCCAAAGGCGGGTCGCAATACGGATATCCAGTGACTACAAGACAATCTTGACAGACTCTGCGCTGGTCATTGCAGGGTTATTACCCCTAGACCTCTTAGCTAAAGAGAGGAGCGACATGAGGCGATACGGTATCGAAAAGAAAGAAGCCAGGGAAAACACTTTCACGGCATGGCAGGCTAGGTGGAACATGCTCGATAGGCAGAAGTGGACAAAAAAACTCATTAGAAGGATCCAGCCCTGGGTGCTCAGGAAACACGGAGAAATTAGTTACCATATCACCCAAGGGTTGAGTGGGCATGGGTGTTTTGCAGATTACCTATACGCTCTGGGAAAATACAGAACCAATCGGTGTATTATGTGTCATGAAGAGGATGACGTGGAACACACAATCATCCAGTGCGATAGATGGTAGGCTCAGAGATCTCAGCTACAAAGAGAACTAGGAGAGAATATTACAGTAAACAACATGGTTGATTTAATGTTACAAAGCGAAAATAGCTGGAAAGCTATCTCGAATTACTTAATAGTCATTATGTCAGCGAAAGAAAGAGAAGAGAGAGTTCTGCAGAATCGAGGTGTTATTTAAGGATAATCGAGTAACAATCATCCCTGCAGCACCCTGATGAAATGCGGGAACGCGGTACCGGGGTTGCTAATCACTAGCAGGAAGAAGAATAGTTTTAGTTGGTCCTGGATGAAGTCCGAAGGGGAACCAGTGGTTGGATTACGGTCCGCTAACTGGTTTGACCCCGTCGGGACCTTATTCAAACCCAACACTACCTGTCACACTAGACCACCTTCTTCGTGACGGTAGTCTTCCGTGGTAAGGAGCTTAAAGACTAAGGTTGGGTTACCATAAAGGGGTTTTAATTTAAAAGTTACAATTTAATTTTAAAATTGAAATTTGAGATAATTTATGGTTTCTAATAGATTTTTAGCGATTTTTTGTTAATATTTTAGGATCCACTGAAATTATTCGAGTTCTAATAAAAGCTGTGATGTCCTTAAATGTACCGGACTTCGCTCTGCGGCTACATTAAATAAACGTGTCTAAGAATTTAGATGAGTCAAGACGTAAAGACATAGTTACATCATAAAACAATTAATTGCCAGAATTTAAAATATATGTAAATCGACCGATTGAAGGGTATTCAGTTTTATAAATTGATTAATCCTTAACCACCCTGAATATCTCAACCTCAGGTAAAAGTAATTTTTCTCTGGTTTAATATATAGCTCATTTTATAATTTAGTATTTTGTGGTTAATTATAGACAGATGTGTCATCGTATCGTATGGAATGCAGTCATTTCTATAATTTACATAAAGCAAAACGACACATAAATAGTACAGTACAATAAATAATTTTCGTAAGAATTCGATTTTAT